>CABHPR010126439.1:4017-14735 GCA_902168415.1 Peromyscus melanophrys | reverse complement strand
GGAGACTGATCTAGAGGGTGGCTCTCTAGTTCTCCTGCCCGGTGTCATCCATGCTGCGGGTCTAGGCCTCTCCCACTGCACAGCCTTCTCTGGAGCTGGTACAGTGTCCAGAAAAAAGCCAGAATGACTAAGGCCTGTGCCTTATTTCAGGTTTCTATTGATGTGATAAAAACACTATGACCGCTGGGCACACCTTTAATCCCAGCACTCAGGAGGCAGAGCCACGCAGATCTCTGTGAGCTCGAGGCCAGCCTGGTCTACAGAGCGAGATCCAGGACAGGCACCAAAACTACATGGAGAAACCCTGTCTCAAAACAAAAACAAAAACAAAAAAAAAAACAAAAAAAAAAAAAAAAAAAAACACTGACCATGACCAAGAGCAACTTGGAAAGGATTTATTTCGTCTTACAATCCTCAGGTTACACGCCCATCACTGAGGGAAGTCAGGGCAGGAACTGAAGCAGAGGCCATGCTGCTTACTGGCTTGCTTCTCTTAGCTTGCTCAGCCTGCATTCTTATCCACCCCAGGACCACCTGCCCAAGGGTGGCACCACCCACAGTGCTGGGCCCTCCCACATCAATCACTAATCAAGAAAATGTCCACAGGCTAGTCTGGTGGAGGCATTTTCTCAGTTGAAGTTCCCACTTCCCAGATGACATCTGTTCAGGGCAAGAATCAAGAAGCCCCTGAAGTCCCTGAGCTCACACCATGGTGGTCTGGGCCACGTCTCCAGCATTCCACGCCTTCCTGTTAGGCACAGCTCTGGCTGGTGATGACAGCCCAGGGCTGGGGCCCCAATTTCTCTTTCTCTTGCCTGAACCAGAAAGTTCCTTTCTCCTCGCTGCAGTCCACGTAATGCAAAGGTTTCACCACCAGGCCTGTGAGCTTCCAGATGTTTGCAGCCACTTCTTAAATATTCCCAACAACTCCAGTGTTCTGTGTGCCACAATCTGCTCCATGGTATAGTGTAGCATGAATCTTTAAAAGTCTTATTAATAAAATCAAACCTGAGCCAGGTATTGGGGTAAATGCTGAAGGTCAGAGAGACAGAATAAGCCACAGCTATCTCACCTTGTCAGATCCTCAGCTGGTCTTGCTTCCTCAGACTGGAAGCCTCTATGTCCTCATATCCGAATGGGTCTCAGCTGAACTGCTGCTAGAATCCTGAATGCTTAACCAGGCCAAATGCTTCTCCAGGCCAAAGGCCTCTAGTTTCTGGTCCTCACGCCTTATATACCTTTCTGCTTTCTACCACCACTCCCTGGGATTGAAGGCGTGCTTTCTGGGATTAAAGGTGTGGGTCACCACGCCTGGTCGTTTCCCACGTGGCCTTGAACTCACAGAGATCCAGAGGGATTTCTGTCTCTGGAATGCTAGGATTAAAGGCGTGTGCTACCACTGCCTAACCTCTGTTTAATATTGTGGCTGTTCTGTCTCTGACCCCAGATAAGTTTTAAGTATTAAGGCACACAATATTTTGGAACACAATACCACCACATATAGAGACTCAGCGCTAGAGTTAGAATGTTGGCAACTTGCCTCCCTCCACTGTCTTCCCATCCTGTCATGTATAAGGCCTTGAACGCCAGAAGAGCATGGTTTCATCAGCTCAGGGCACGAGGCTCTTCATAGACAGCTTATTCCCCTGAGAGCAAATCCTGGGCAGGGTCTGGTAGCCGTGCCACCCGCTCTGTGGTGTTGTATGACCTTGAACAAGGTGGTTGGTTGTTGGCTCCAAGCCTCAGGTTTCTCTCATCTGTCACACTGAGAGGTGTGCCTACATGCCTCAGCTACCTACATGTCCTGCTGGAGAGCAGGGGACAGAGGGGTACGCAGGAAGAGAAAAAGATCTGGAGATGGTCCTCCAGGTAGGCTGGCTGTTACAGAGCTCAGCTACCTGTCTGCCCACTCCTGTAGAAGAACAACTTGGAAACTGCTAGCTGAAGGGATGGGGCAGGGGAGCCTCAATGGCACGGGGTGTGTGTGAAGGTGTTGGTGTCATGCAAGGCTTGCTCATGGGGTCAATGCCCCCTGCCCTCTCCAAGAATACTGGTAACTTTATGACGTGCTTCTGAATGCTCCAGCAGGGCATTCCACCTGCATAGGATGATCCATGGCTCCCACTCCCTGTAAAGCCCAGATTGCTTCCCAGGGTGGAAGTTCCTCAGCAGTCGGAACCAAGCCTTCCTCTCTGGTCTGGTCCTTCCCCATGCTTTCAGCTCTTCTAAGCAGGTCCAGACATCTGCAGGTGTAGGGCCTCCTGAAGCTTAGGTGTCCCCCGCCTCCTTCTTTGGATCTTGCTTGCCCTCTGTCTCCCTGCCCCCCCCCCGCCCCGTCTCCCTGCCCCCTGCCCCCTGCCCTATACACAACCCCTTCTCTCAACAAGACAACCCCCTGTACTGCAGTACTCTGGCTCTTTGCCTTCCTCACCTGACAGGCAGAGAACAGCCAGGGGAAAGGACTTAGACTCCCTGCCAGATTGTCCCCCAAAGCATGCTTTCCTCTTCTCCACAGGTCTGCCAGGCTCAGCAGTGTGGTGGAGAGTTCCTATTGTCTTCGGGTTTTAGCACAGGCCTTTATGAAAAGGGCCAGTAACGAGCACACAGCAAAGACAAGCCTGTGCTCTGAGGCTTGCCCTGGCAGGAATCCCGGGCCCCAGAGAGCTAGCCTCCTCCCGACACACACTCACATACACACTCCGCTACTGAAGGCCTTCCAGTCTCAGGGGAACCTCTTGTCCACTTTGAGGACTCCGGACAGATACTTCCCAGAACCAAGGACAGAGATGGCCCCAGTGCCTCCTTTCTGGAGCCAGGAGAAGTGGGCGTGTCCTCAGGAGCTAATGCTGGAACAACTGGGGGGGGCGGCTGTAACTGCCACCGTGGATGAAGGACCCCTGTGTGAGGGAACATGAGATGCCTTCCCAGCTCCATAGTGTTGATTGCTCTTAACCTGCACAAACTCATCCCAGCTGTCACCGTCAGGTGGGCTAGGGACCAGTTCCTCACCTGTCAATCACCTTCTCTAGGTGATACTATGAAGATGAGGTGTGTGGAGGATGTATGAACCCAGACTGGGGCAAAGACTCCATAGAGCGCAGGGCCTGAGGCACAGGGCACCTGACCTTTCCTGCAGGCTTTAGGGAGATGGATGACAGCCCCAGGTGGTGATGAGCTCATTAATACTAGCTTCCCTCCAGAGGAGAGCAAGGAATACAAACAGTCCATCCATTGCCTTGGGACTAAGAGACAGCACACAGAAGAGGGAGGCGACAAGGGAAAGACAGTGCCTACAGATGTCACTCAAAATGAGGCTTCGGACTCACAGGGGACAACCCTTATGTGGCCCATCACCAACGTGGGTTTGGTCTTCCCGTGTGTGGTATTGAATTTCAGGTAGGCTGATGTCCCATCATGCTGTCGGGTTGCATGCCACCACCTCCTATCTCATCCCCACCCCACCCCACCCCCATGGATAAGGCTGCCTGCAGCATCAGCCCTGTCTGTCTGTAGGAGAGTCTCAGGTGCATTCCTGTGGGGGGAATCCAGGCCCCAAGAGAACACAGGTATCACAGTAGTAGCTTCCAAACATGGCCACCCATGGATAACGGAAATCTCTCAGACACATCAAAGTCCAGTCTCCCTCTTAGACAGAGTGATAGCTAAGCTCTGTAGCCAGGTATGGGAATTTTAGAAACTTCCCAGGTGATTCTAAAGTGTAGCGAGGGTTCAGAAACACAAGAAAGAGGGGGGCACCAGGTGAGAAGGGAACAGGATGGAGGTTCTACTGACGTCCGATACCTTTCGCTGGTGCCTCATCTCCAACCAGAACGGCAGGGATGCCTGTCAGTAAGAGAGCCAGGTGCAAGCCGCAGCTCCTGCCTCCCATCTGCCTCACCTGGGCAAGTCCTTCTGGAGCTCAGTTTCTCATCCATAAACCAGGCTGGTGAGGTGGCCCAGCAGTTAAAAGCACCTGCTGTGCAAGCCTGATAACCTGAGTTCAATCCCTGGGACCCACATAACGGTGGAAGGAGAGAACTGGCTCCAGAGTTGTCCTCTGCCTGCCACACATACACATTCTATACTACTACTACTACTACTACTACTACTACTACTACTACTACTACTAATAATAATAATAATAATAGTAGTAGTAGTAATAATTAAACCAGGCGTTTGGCGAAATGGTTCAGCAGGTAAAGGCACCTCTCACCAAGCCTAATGACCTAAGTTCCATCCCCAGGACCCACATGGTGGAAGGAGAGGACTGACTCTTCCCACAAGTTGTCCTGTGACCTCTACATGTGAGCCATGAGACATAAGTACCCCCCACACACACATGAACGAAGGAAGGAAGGAAGGAAGGAAGGAAGGAAGGAAGGAAGGAAGGAAGGAAGGAAGGACCTGATCCACTGGAACTAGAGCTACAGTCATGAGCTGCCATGTGGTGCTGAGTCTCAAATGTGGGTCCTCTGCAAGAGCCACTGAGCCACCTCTTCAGCCCCAACTGTTTAATTTTTTATAACAATATTCATGGAGCTAGGGGTGTACCTTAGCTTGCTTGGTATACACCAAATCCTAGTTCAACCCCCAACACTGCAAAAAAAAAATGTTTTAAATTTGAAAAAAAATTCTATCTTTATCTTTTAAATTAAAATGTTAAATATTGGGGTATAGCTCATCTCAACAGGATAGTACTTACCTAGCATACCTACATCCTTGGCTCTATCACCAAAATTAAAACAATCTTTTTACTTTTAAGATTTTAATTTTAAGATAGGGGCTAGAAAGATGGCTCAGTGGCTAAAAGAGATTACTTCTCTTCCAAAGGACCCACCCAGTTCAGTTCCCAGAACCCAGCTGGGTGGCTCACAATCTATTACTCCTGCTCCAGAGACTCCAAGACCCTCTTCTGGCCTTTACAAGTAAGCACACACTTGTGGCAGACACACAGATAGCCACAGGCACATAAATAAAAATAATTTTTGTTTATTTTGTTGTTTTGAGACAGGGTTTCTCTGTGTAGCCTTGGCTGTCCTAGAACTCACTCTTTATACCAGGCTGGCCTTGAAATCACAGGATCCGCCTGCCTCTGTCTCTCAAGTGCTGGGATTAAAGATGTGCACCACTACCACCCGGCTTAAAAATAAATCTTTAAAAAAGGTTTTAAAATTAAATGTTTATTATTGTCTTAGTTGGGTCTATTATTGCTGTTCTGAGGCACCATGACCAAAAACAACTTGGGGAGGGAAGGATTTATTTCACTCACAGTTCCATAGAACAGCTCATCATCAAAAGCAGTGAGGGTGGGAGCCTGGAGGCAGAAGTTGATGCATGAGAAGGCCACAGAGGGGTGCTGCTTACTGGCTTGTTTCCTATGGTGTTGCTGGTTGTTTATTCTTTTGGGGGGCCTGCCACCCAGCTCCCAAATAAATCACACACAGAGGCTTATTCTTAATTATAAATGTCTGGCCTTAGCTTGGCTTGTTTCTTGCCAACTCTCCTTAACTTAAATCATCCTATCTACCTTTTGCCTCTGAGCTTTTCCTATTCTCTTACTTCTGTAAATCTTACTCTTACTCCATGGCTTGCTGTGCAGCTGGGTGGCTGGCCCTAATGTCCTCCTTCCTCTCTCATTCTTTGTTTTTCTCCCAGATTTCTCCTCCTATTTATTCTCTCTGCCTGCCAGCCCCGCCTATCCTTTCTCCTGCCTTGCCATTGGCCATTCAGTTCTTTATTAGACCATCAGGTGCTTTGGACAGGCACAGTAACACAGCTTCACAGAATTAAACAAATGCAACATAAACAAAAGTAACACACCTTAAAGTAATATTCTACAACACTATGGCTTGCTCAGACTGCTTTCTTATAAGACCCAGGACCACCAGACTGGGATGGCACCACCCACATCAATCACTAATTAAGAAAATGCCCTTCATGCTTGCCTACAGCCTCATCTTATGGAGGCATTTTCTCAATTGAGGCCCCCTCCTCTCTGATGACTCTGGCTTGTGTCAAGTTGGAAAAAAAAATAAAAAAACTAGCCAGCACCTTTATAAAAGAATCAGAAGTCATTACTAATACTCAGCTAGTTAGGAATTCTCACGATGAACGTTATAGTGTGTTTTCTTACAGACTGTGCAGTTTCTAGTAATGATGATCATTTTGTGTATAGAGCACAATTCAGTTTCAGTAAATGTTAGGTCTTTAGCACTCCTCATGCCGATAAATGTTCCTCAGTTTAACAGCGCCATTGCTGTTAAACTGGCATGCTGTGACTCTTCTATGCAGGGCTTCTGCAGGGGAAAAATAATAGTGTCTTGGTGTGCTTCCCTGGAGTAAATTCTCCAAGTGGAACTGTGACCCAGGGGCCATGAACCTGTTACAAGTGTGGTGAGTGGCAGAGTGCTGTCCTAACAAGCACAGAGCCCTAGACTCCAACTCCAGTGCCACAGAAACTGGGCAGAGTGGCTCATGCCTGGAATCCCAGATCTCAGGGTGTGGAGGCAGGAAGATGAGTTCAAGTCAGCTACAAACTGCGTCAGAGGCTGACCTGATGGGCTACGTGAGATGCTGTCTTGAAAATAAAACACAGAACCAGTGAGATGGCCCATTCAGTGGGTAAAGGCTCTTGCCATCAAGCCTGGCAATCTGAGTTTGACCCCAGGACCCACGGGCTGGAAGGAGAGAAATGACTCTTGAAAGTTTTCCCATGACCTCCACATAGACACCAGGGCAAGCTTACTCACATACCTGTACATGTATGCACATGTGTGCCCTTCTTCACACACTAAGTAAATAAAGTACTTTTTTAAAAAATTAATGCAATAAAAGTATGAAAATAATCTTGCCCAGTGGGCCTCCAGGAAAGCCACTCCCCAAGCTTGGAATATCGACAGGTGGAATGGATTCCCATGCAACCTAATCCTGGTCTGTATTCTTCCCTCTCCATAATCCCCTCCCATCCATCCTACGCTAAGTCCCTGTCTGGCTCTGTGGAAGCTAAAGCCCTCAGAGACTCAGGGACCAGATGGCATCTTACACTCCAACCCCCAAGGAACCTACTATAGGGACAGTTCTTGTACCGATCATCTATCAAGGCTGTCCAACCTTTTGACACTACAATATAACATTGTATCTACAAATAGGTTGGGATGCGTTCATGGCTCTTTTGGGATACTTGCAGCCCACAGGCCACAGGAAATACAAGCCTGCAAGTCATTCTGATGTGTCACACTGGAAAACCCTGGGCACACTCACAAGCAATCCAAACTTGTTTTCTTGGTTGTAAAATCGAACTGTCCTGAGGTTAAATCTGATTGTATTTGATGAGATAGATTAATAATAGCAGTCTGTGTTAGAGTCAGCAGCAATATTGGTGGAGAGCTTGTATTAAGTATGAGAAGGTGGCACTGGATGGCAGCCAGGACTGGCAGATAAGAGGATCCACTCTCTCCTTTGAGCGTGTGTGTGTGTGTGTGTGTGTGTGTGTGTGTGTGTGTGTGTGTGTAGAGGCCAGAGTGTCTTCTTCAGCCATTCTACACCTTGAGTTTTTGAGAGGAGCTCTCTCACTGAACCTGGAGCTTGCCAATTCAGGTAGACCAGCTGTCCATCAAACCCAGGGATCTGCCTGTCTCTGTACTTCCAAGGTTATAGATGAACACCATTGTGCCTGGCTTTTTACAGGGTACCACAGATCCAAGCTCAGGTCCTCAGGTCTGAAAACACTGTACCAGCTAAGCCATCTCTCTAGCCCCAGATTTGATTATACTAATATATATTAGTAGTATCTGTCCACACTGGTGTCAGAGTGAGTGCTAGTGGGGCTAGCATTAAGTATTGGAAGAAGAAGTCAGCAGCTTGCAGCCAGGCTTGGAGACAGACAGATGAGGGTCTACTTTATTCACAGCCCCTGTGGGAAATGGATTAGCTACTTTATTTATTTGTTTGTGTATTCATTTATTTATTTACGAGGCACTCTGTCTATGTAGCCCAGTCTAGCCTCAAATTCAGATCCTCCTGTTGCTGATTTACACACACACACACACACACACACACACACACACACGATTTTAGAATGTCTGACTTGTTATTTCATCGTATGTCAATGCAGCAAGTATGCAGAAGTCCTGGAAGTATTAGGAGTGTTGTGTTGTATCAATGTGTGCTGTCTTACGAGAGCCTACAGCTAAGTTTCTAGGAATTTTTTAAAGCCAATTGTTAAGTATGGCCTTTATTAAAAATTAAATTACATTAACTTACAATTAAATAGATTATAATAAAAGCCGAGGCACAGAGTATTAAAAATTCATCACAGCTTAACTGTTTCATTGTGTTCACGAGGCTCTTTGCATCTATTACATCTGCCCAACTGTGTCCTACTAAGAGTCTTTTCGGGGCCAGGGATGTAGCTCAGTTGGTCGGGTGTTTGCCTAACCCTGGCACAAAGCCCTAGGCTCCATCTCCAGCCTGGTATAAGCCCGAGAGTGGTGGTGCATGCCTGCAGTGGTGGTGCATGCCTGCAGTGGTGGTGCATGCCTGCAGTGGTGGTGCATGCCTGCAGTGGTGGTGCACGCCTGCAGTCCTAGCACTCAGGAGCTGGAAGCATGAGGAACTGAAGTTCAAAGTTAACAATGGGTATTGAGTTCAAAGCCAGCCCGGGCTACATGAGATTTTGTTTTTAAGACAAACAAGTCTCAAAAACCAGAAAAATGTCTCAGCAGGTAAAGATGCTTATACACAGCACAAGCCTGATGACCTGAGGTCTAGTCCCAGAATTCATGTCCTCTGACCTCCACATGCCTGCTGTGGGATGCACACCCAAACACACACACACACACACACACACACACACACACTCCCAGAGCATGGCTCCCATCTGTCTCTTCTCACTCTGCACAGAGTCCAGGAATGTGGCAGACCTCTTCCTCCAGTGCCAGTGTATCCCCGTGGGCTCCTAGATCAGTATTCCTGATGGCTGGCTATTGACGGCCTTGGTGCCTCTCAGAGTGGCCTGGGCTGGGCTGGGTGCCAGAAGCTTGATGCAGACAGCTTTGCTCAGCAAACACGAAAGTGCAGCTTTGAGTTGAGCCGGAAGCAGCAGCGGCTTTGGGAGAGAGTGAGGGCACTGGCAGGATCCCGCTGCCAAGCTGAGGGGCACTGGGGGAGGGGCACTGGCTAAGAGTAAGAGGGTTCAAAGGGCTTGCCCTGAGGAATCACACTGTTTGGAAATCCCAGCCTGGATTTCTGCTGTTTGATTTGGGGACGCTAATTCGCCTTTCTGGTCTTCCTTTCCTCACGTCTAATTCACAGGTTTGTTGAGAGAGTTAATGATAACACCTTAGTAGATCCCGGGTCATATGTGGCTCAGTCTCAGCTTACATCTTGTTATAAAAAATTATAGTCTAAGGCTGGAGGTGTGTGTAGATTGGTTGGTAGCGTGTTTCCCTGGGTTGCATAAAGCACTGGATCCCACTCCCACTTAGTACCAAATAAACCGGATACGGTGGTGCATGCCTGTAATCCCAGCCCCTGGAAGGCTGTTAGAGGGAGCGCCAGGAATTCTAGGCCAGCTGGGGCTACAGAGTGAGTTCTATCAAGTTAAGAGTGAGAACTTGCTTCAATAAAACAAAACAAAACAAAAAAATGTTGTTGGAGAGATGGCTCAGTGGTTAAGAACATTGGTTGCTCTTCAAAAGGACTCAGGCTTGAACCCCAGAACCTATATGGTGGTTCACAACTGTCTCTAAAGCTAGTTCCAAGGGATCTGACATACTCTTCTGACCTCTGAGGACTCATGTGCGGTACACAGACATACATATAAAACAAAAATAAGCTAAAACAAATGTAGCAGGAACCTTAAAAGTTCTTATTAATAAAAAACAAACCTGGAGCCAGGTATTGGGGTGAATGCTGGAAGATCAGAGAAGCAGAACAAGCCACAGCCACCTCACCTCGCCAGTTCCTCAGCTGATCCTGTTTCCTCAGACTGGAAGCCCCTTAGTCCTCATCCAGAATGAATCTCAGCTGAACTGTGCTGCTCAAAGCCTGAAAGCTTAACCAGCCAAATGCTGCTAGTTTCTGGTCTTCATGCCTTATATACCTTTCTGCTTTCTGCCATTCTGCTTTCTGCCATCACTCCCTGGGATTAAAGGCTCACTTCCTGGGATTAAAGGCATGAGTCACCATGCCTGGCTGTTTCCAGTGTGGCCTTGAACTCACAGAGATCCAGACAGATTTCTGTCTCTGGAATGCTAGGATTAAAGGTGTGAGTGCCACCATTTTCTAGCCTCTGTATCTAGTGGCTGTTCTGTTCTCTGACCCCAGATAAGTTTATTAGGGTGCACAGTATTTTGGGGAACACAATACCACCACAAACAAAAGATGACATTAATGGGGCAATTGAGATGATTCAACTTAGTACAAAGTGTCTCCTGTGCAATCCTGAGAACCTGAGTTTAACCCCCAGAATCCACATAAAAGATGGGGGCACAGTAGCACATGCTTACAACCCCAGTGACTGGGGCAAAGATCTCACGGGACCCCTGGAGCTGGTTGGACTGCCAATCCAGTTCATTGGTAAGCCCCATGTCACAGTGAGAGACTCTGTCTCTAGAAATAAGGTGATGGCTTCTGAGGAACACCAGAGGTTGACTCCTGACCTCCAGTCTACACACACACACACACACACACACACACACACACACACACACACACAC
>CABHPR010126438.1:0-15146 GCA_902168415.1 Peromyscus melanophrys | reverse complement strand
AAGAAAGAAAGAAAGAAAGAAAGAAAGAAAGAAAGAAAGAAAGAAAAGAAAAGAAAAGCTTGATCAGCTTTAGTTTCTGCTTATTGATTACTGAGGAAACAGAAGACTTCCTGATGGAAGTTTCTGGTTTGAAACTTGCCCGTGTCCTTACACTTCAGCTTCTGTGGCTTCTGAGCATTTGAAGGTTGAGTACAGCTGGGAAACTTAACCTTTAGCTGTACTTAATTTTAACCCACTTATATTTAAAAGCCACACCCAGCTGCAAGCTGCCATGCTGGGCAGAACATATCCAGGTATAAACTAAATGAGATTTAAGAGATTTTTCTTAAAAAAATTTTTTATATGTATGAGTGGTTTATCTGTATGTATGTCTGTGCACCGTGTGTGTGCAGTACCCAAGGAGGTCAGAAGAGGGTGTCAGAGCCTCTGGAACTCAAGTTACAAATGGAACTCAAGTTACACCTTGAGGGTGCTGGGAACTGAACCCAGGTCCTTGGGAAGAGCACCCAGTGCTGTTATCTTCTGAGCAATTTCTCAAGCCCCAAGAGACTTTTTCCCCCTTGTGTTTTCAAGACAGGGTTTCCTTGTGTCCTGGAACTCGCTCTGTAGACCAGGCTGGCCTCGAACTCACAGAGGCTGCCTCTGCCTCCCAAGTGCTGGGATTAAAGGTGTGTGCCACCACCACTGCTGGGATTATTTTTACGTAAACTCAGTAATAATATTTTTGGAAGCCTGGTTTCTGCCTCTTGGTCTCTCTCCCTTATCATTCTGCCAGCTTGAAATTAGACATTCTGCCTATTTTAAGAAAATTTAACATACAGAGATATCAAATCAACAAAATATTAAAGTCTGGAGCGATTGCCACTTTGGATGATAATTGTAACCCTGGAAGATGCGCTGTGGCCCTTTAAAAATAATAGCCTTTCCCCTCCATTCTTCCTTTAAACTGAATTGATCTGTAGAAAGCGAGCTACAACCGTTCCTGGACACATTCCTGGTGACAATTCTGGGCTGAGGGCCAGGGCCACTTGTTTCTGCTTCAGGTCAGGCATCCATCTTTGTCGAACTGTCTAGAGCTGCTTATTCAGGCATGTGGGATGTGGAACAGAACTAGGCACATCCTGGCTCCACAGAGAGACTCCGGGGTCCCTTCTCCTCTGTCAATCAACCTCTGGACAGGTCCATTCCTGTGTTTAAGGTTTTCCTCAGCCCTCTTTAAATTCCAACAGGCTTCTGGCAGTGTTTACTGCAAACACACCCCGTTATGAGCTTTGTGGAGATTCGTAAGTGGATTAAACCCTTTACCACCTGGGCCAGGTGTCCCAGGCAGCTTCTCATTTACCACCTGATTCCAGGAAAGAGAAGAGGCCAAGGACTCATGAGGGTTAGATGACAGGGAGCCTGTGGGACAGGGCAGGAGGGACGCCTGGGAGGCTAGAATTTGAAGCGGTGCTGTTAGCCCCAAGCCACCTGTATCCTGGGATTGGTGGCTGAGGTGGCACCAGACCGGGAGGGCCTTAGGAAAAGTGAGGAGAGTTGGAGACATAACTCAGCAGTTAAGGGGTCTCCTATTGTGAACAGGACACCGAGTTCAGACTCCAGTAACAAGGAAAAATCAAAAAGTGAGATTTCTGCTTTAACAGCCGAGAGAAAGCGTCATTGGAACTGGAACAGTTAGGTTCCTGCCTCCTGGGGCTCATTCCTGGGAAAGAGCAACAGTCATCAGACAGTTACCTTCTCCTCACCCTTCTGACGGTCTGCAGAGGGCAACACATTCTTTGGACTCTCACAGCTCTTATGTTTGAAGTTGTGCAGGTGCTACGTTCCTTGTGGCTCCCAGCAACTTCTGAGTAATGTGCTGTGACTGTCTTCTGTGGTTTTTCAGAAAACATTTCGCCCAGGGAACTTAACTGGCTTAATCTCTGTTACATGGTTGCAGTAGGGACACACACATAGTAGGAGCCCTGGCCCTGCTGACGAAAACAGCCCTAACTGGTGGTCTGACTGTGTGCACTCCAAGAGGCCACTTGTGCGCAGTGGTGTGTGTTACCTGGTTGTCTAGGTCATTTTCACACTGCCTCTTAAAAGGGCGCACGCCTTTAATCCCAGCTCCTCGGGAGGCAAAGACAGGCTGATCTCTGTGAGTTCGAGGCCAGCCTGGTCTACAGACAGCCAGGGCTACACAGAGAAACCCTGTCTTGAAAGACCAAAAGAAAAAAACAAAACAAAACAAAACTACCACCACCAACAAAAACAAAACCCAAAACTAATAAACAAACAAAATTCCCGTGATTCTTTGAACCATAATCTTTAAATGTTCAGTGTAAGAAATAAATTCTTTTGACAAAGTCCTCAAAGACTGTCTAATGTGGAAGAAAATCCACTCATGGGACCTGAGTGATAATGACCTGTGCTTTGTTTCAATTGTAGAAATAGCACTAGCCATTGTCTTGGAAATTATTCAAAGTCACAGTTGTACTATGCTGTAAGTCGCTGGAACTATTCCTCTCTCCAAACTTCAGAGCTTAACTCTGGAACTTTTGGTTTTTTTAAAAACAAAACCAAAACCAAAAAAACAAAGCCATAAAAAGGTAGTGTACTTTTTTGTTACATTGTTATAAGAACCTGGTTAGAATGATTTTGTGTAAATAACTGTGTTTTAATTTATTGTTAGACTTATGCTATGTATTAGTGTGTGTGTGTGTGTGTGTGTGTGTGTGTGCGCGCGCGCGCACACACCTGTCACAGTACACCTGTGAAGACTGAGGACGCCTGGCGGGAGCTGGCTGTCTCTTTTCAGCATTTGAGCTCTGGGGATCACACTCATACCATCCGGCCGCTCGCCAGCCACCTCACCAGCCCGAAACACATTTTATATGTTCGTTTCTAGGTTATTTAGTTTTCTTGCTTTCCTGTTCTGGAGACCCAAACCAGGACTTGGAGCCAAGCTAGATGGGCTCTGTACCACGAAGCCACACCCCCAGCCCCAGAGAACAATGTCATCCATGTAAAACTAAGCAAAGATTTATGTGAGTCGTTCCACAAATGAAGCAGCAAATGAGTGATATTTTTGTGTACTCCGGGAGATGACTTCTGATTTTCCCTCTGAGAATTTGTCTTTCTTCAAGAACATTTCAGGCCGGTAAGATGCCTCAGCAGGTAAGAACACTTGTTGCCAAACACGACAGCCGGTCTGAGTTTGATTCTGGGACCCATATGCTGATTCCTGTAAGCTGTTCTCTGACCCCGACATGTACACCCTAGCATGGATGTCTCCCCCACACGTAATAAGTAAATGAATAGATGTAATACGAATATTTGGGGTCTGGAGAGAGGGCTCAGCCATTTAGAGCACTTGCTGCTCTTCCAGAGGATCCAAGTTCAGTCCCTGGCACCCACATCAGACAGCTCACAACCACCTGTCACCTTCTTCTAGATTCCTTGGGCACCTGGACGCATGTGGCAGACACAAGTAAAGGAATAACAAAAGACAAAATAATATTTCTGGAGTTAGTTGTATTTCCTGTTTTTATTCAGAACTGGGGTGAGCTGATGAGGTTTAATGCCCCCAAGCAAGCAGGTGCCTACCTATGGGCTCTGGGAAGGAAGTTACCAGGCCCCTTTGCCTTCGCTCTGGTCCATTCCCACAGTTCATATTGATATCACTTGATTTGGATAGAAGCAGGGCCCAGGATATGGTGAAGGAGGGCTTATAAAAAGACCAAATCTCAACTCAGGCCACACCTCTCCGGGGGGTGGGGATTTGACGTCCAGCGCATCTGTATCTTCTGAGATTCCTCCCAGGAACTTCCACCATCATGGGCCTGCACTTCTGCCTCTAGGGCGGGGAATCCCGGAAGGATGACCCTGAACTCCCACAGTGGTCTGCAGATTGTGAAGTCTACCAACCAGAGGCTAAGAATGGCGTCTGATACCTCAGGAAGCCTGTGGCCGCGCACCCCCACCCTGGGGCACCTCCACCCTTGCTGCTGCCCAGCCAACGTGTTCCAGTGTGTCATCCAAGTGTCTTGGTTAATTGCTTTCTTTGATGTTACTAGAAGAACATCACCAAATGTTACAACACCGTGACCTGGTATTTGTAGTAACCTATTGTGTGTTCCCAGGCCCTGGCCACTCATATTTGGCTCTCGAACAAGTGATCTTTGCGGCTGTCATCACAGCTGGTGGAGGTGGAGGGGGATTGGCCCCGGCAGCGGTTCGCGGTGTGTGCCGCCGGCAGCATCTCCCACCAGGTCAGCAGGTGGAGAGAAAGGAACACAGAGGCTAGCTCCCCACCAAGCCTGCACGCGCTCCACACCAACCCCTCACGCGCTGTCTCTGACTTGGCCTGAAATGACTTCGTTTATATTCACAATGGAATAGAGCTTCAAAATATACAAAGAAAATTCCTGTGGAACAGAAAGGAGGAAGAGGCAAATTTGCTGTTACCGTGGGACAGTTCTGCCACGTTTTCCTCTCAAACATTAGTGAGACAAATGCCGCCTGATGGACATAACTATAACGATCACTCTGAGGCCTGCTGATGTATTTGTAATCTGCTCATGTCTCCAAAGTTTCCGAGGATGAAACCATACAGATGGCTTGTCTCACTAAAGGACACCAGTGACAAAAAGCAGCCAGCACATTCTTGCTTGCTTAGAAGTGAGGAATTGGTTTCCTAGAGAGACGCTGGAAAAATAGAATCATCCTCATGGAAGTCAGAAAATAATTTAAATAAGCTATAGTTAAATGTGATGTGTAAGAGATGGCTCAGTGGTTAAGAGCACTGACTGTTCTTGCAGAGGACCCAGGTTCGGTTCCCAGCACCCACATGGCAGCTCACAATGATCCGTAACTCTTGCTCAACTGAATCAGGGCCCTCTTCCAGCCTCTGTGGGCACGGCATGAATGTGGTGTGCGTGCGTGTGAGCATGCGTGTGTGTGTGTGTGTGTGTGTGTGTGTGTGTTATATTTGTGTCTGTGCACATGTGTAGGTATGTAGTGTGTGCATGTTTATGCATATGTGTGTGCGTGTGTGTTCGTGTTCATCAGGAGTTTGACATCATGTGTCTTCCTTAATCCCTCGACTCTTGGTTTTTATTGAGCCATGTTCTCTCACTGACTCTGGTGCTCACCAGTTGACAAGACAGGATGACCAGTGAGCTCTGTGGACCCAGCTATCTCCTAAGGTATCTTAGTTTTCTCTTGCTGTGATAGAATACTGACCAAAGACCTCCCTCCCTTGGGCTCCACACTAGGGCCCACAGCCCTGACAGCTTTACTGGAAGTTGGAGTGGTCCTAGGGACCAAAGGGAAGACACCATCCACCATTGCTAAACCCCTTTAAGCCTGACCAACAACCCCAGGCTGCACCCCCACCCCTGGACTCCATACTAGGGCCTACTACATTGGAAGCCGTTTTTTGCTTTATCAGAGGCCAGGCAGAATCTAGGAAACCCAGATACACTGCCCACTGCTAGCTAACATTCCTTAAAACCTACCCAAAAACCCAGACTGCACCCCTCTCTTGGGCTCCATACTAGGGCCTACAACCCCAGTAGCCTTATGGGAGGTCAGGCTGCTCCTGGGAGCCTCAGGTAAGATACTGTCACTGCCCACAAAACTCCTTTAAGCCTGCCCAACAACCCTGGACTGCGCGCGTGTGTGTACACACACACACACACACACACACACACACACACACACACGCACACGCACACGCACACGCACACGCACACGCACACGCACACGCACACACACACACACACACACACACACACACACACACCAGGCTCTATATCCTGGTCTATAACTTGAGAAGAAGACTTCCACTTGACCAGAGGCCAGGCTGGATTTAGAGACCCCAGGCCTACAATTTTGGAAGAAGGCTTTAGCTTTACTGGAGCACAGGCTGGTCCTAGGGATCCCAGAGACCAGACCAGATCTAGGCACCAAAAGCTGTACCCTCTCCCCTGGGCTCCATATCCTGGTCTACAACTTCAGAAGAAGACTTTGGCTTTACAAGAGGCCAGGCCAGATCTAGGGAACCCTAGCACCCCAAAACCTAGAGCAGACACTGTACCTGATCTGAAGACACACTAGCCACCATAACCCTTGGCCATTTAGACCAGAAGACCAGAGAGGAGAGAGAAACCAAGGAACAAAACACAAAAGAATGTACCTTCTTCTCAGTACCACATGGAACCTTCTGTAAAATTGACCGTATATTTGATCACAAAGCAAGTCTCAAGAGATACAAAAAAAAAAAATTAAAATTACCTGATATATCTTATCAGACCACCACGGATTAAAGTTGGATTTCAACAACATCAGAAAGCCTACAAACTCGTGGAAACTGAAAAACTCTCTACCGAGTTACCACTAGGTCAAAGAAGAAAAGAAAAAAGAAGTTAACCATTTCCTAGAATTCAATGAAAATGAAGGCCCAACATACCCAAGCTTATGGGACACAATGAAAGCAGTGTTAAGAGTTAAGTTCATAGCACTAATGGCCTTCTTGAAATATTTGGAGAGATCCCATACTAGCAACTTAACAGCACACCTGAAAACTCTAGAACAAAGAGAAGCAGACACACCTAAGAGGAGTAGATGGCAAGAAACAATCAAACAGAGGGCTGAAATCAATAAAACAGAAACAAAGAATCAATGAAACAAAGAGTTGGTTCTTCGAGAAAATCAACACAATAAATAAACCCTTATCAAAACTAAAGGGCAGAGAATGTCCAAATCCACAAAATCAGAAATGGAAAGGGAGACATAACAACAGACTCCAAAGCAATCAAGAGAATTAGTAGGCCATACTTCAAAACCTGTACTCCACAAATTGGAAAATCTAAAAGAAATGGACAAATTTCCTGGTAGAGTCCACATACCAAAATTAAATCAAAATCAGACAAACAACTTAAATAGACCAATAACCCCTAAGGAAATAGAAACAGTCATTAAAAGTCTTCTAACCAAAAAAAAAAGCCCAGGGCCAGACGGTTTTAACGCAGAATTCTACCAGACTTTCAAAGAAGAGCTAATACTAATACTCTTCAAATTATTCCCACACAACAGAAAGAGAAGGAGCACTGCCAAATTCTTTCTGTGAGCCCACAGTCAACCTTATACACAAACCACACAAGGACTCAACAAAGAAACTCATAAATATTGATGCAAAAAATCCTCAAGAAAATACTAGCAAACCAAATCCAAGAATACATCAAAAAGAATGTCCACCATGACCAAGTAGGCTTCATCCCAGATGGTTCAACATATGAAAATTTGTCATATAAATATACTGAAAGAAAAAAAACCCCACACTATAGCATGAGTCTTAAAAGTTCTTATTAATAAAAACAAACCTGAGCCAGTTATTGGGGTGAACACTGGAAGGTCAGAGAGACAGAATAAGCCACAGCTATCTCACCTCGCTGAATCCTCAGCTGGTCTTGTTTCCTCAGAATGGAGGCCTCTGAGTCCTCATCCAGAATGGGTCTCAGCTGAACTGCTGCTTCTTGAAAGCCTAAATGCTTAACCAGCCACATGCTTCTCCAGGCCAAAGGCTTCTCCAGGCCAAATGCTTCTAGTTTCTGGTCCTCACGCCTTATATACCTTTCTGCTTTCTACCACCACTCCCTGGGATTAAAGGCTTGCTTTCTGGGATTAAAGGCGTGGGTCACCATGCTTGGCCATTTCCAAAGTGGCCTTGAACTCACAGAGATCCAGAGGGATTTCTGTCTCTGGAATGCTAGGATTAAAGGCGTATGCTACCACTGCCTAACCTCTGTTTAATATTGTGGCTGTTCCGTCTCTGACCCCAGATAAGTTTATTAAGGTACACAATATTTTGGGGAACACAATACCACCACACCACACATGACAATCTCCTTAGATGCTGAAAAGGCCTTTGACAAAATCCAACACCCCTTCATGATAAAGGTCTTGGAGAGATCAGAAATACAAGGAACATACCTTAACATAATAAAGGCAATTTACAGCAAGCTGACAGCCAACATCAAATTAATGGAGAGAAACTCAAAGCGATTCCACTAAAATTAGGAACAAGACAAGGCTGTCCACTCTCCCCATATCTATTCAATATAGTACTTGAGGTTCTAGCTAGAGCACTAAGACAACAAAGGGAGATCAAGGGGATACAAATTGGAAAAGAAGAAGTCAAAGTATCATTTTTCACAGACGATACGATAGTATACATGAGTGACCCCCAAAACTCTACCAGGCACTGGGCAGTGGTGGCACATGTCTTTAATTCCAGCATTTGGGAGGCAGAGGCAGGTGAATCTCTGTGAGTTCGAAGCCAGCCTGGCCTACAAAGCGAGTTCCAGGTCAGCCAGGACTGTTAAACAGAGAAACCCTGTCTTGAAAAATCCAAAAAACAAAAACCAAACAAACAAAAAAACAAAAACCAAAAAAACTCTACCAGGGAACTTCTACAGCTGATAAACACCTTTAGTCAAGTGGCTGGATACAAGATTAACTAAAAAAATTCAGTAGCCCTCCTATATACGGGGAAAGGACTCCCCAGCAAACTCACAGAACCAACTAACCTGGGCCCATAGGAGCCCCCAGAGACTGAACCGACAACCAGGAAGCCTGCCTGGGACTGACCTGGGCCCTCTGCACGTATGGTACAGTGGTGTGGCATGGTCTTCTTGTGGGACTCCTAACAGTGGGAACAGGGGCTGTCTCTGACTCTTTTACTGGCTTTTGGGACCCTACTCCCCATGCTGGGTCACCTTGCCCAGACTTAATACTTGGACAGGTGCTTAGTCTCACCCCAGCTTGATATGCCATGTTTTGTTGACACCCATGGAAGACCTACCCTTTCTTAAACAGAAATGGAGGAGGAGTGGATTGGGGGGTGGGACTAGAGAGGAAGTAGGGCAGGGAGGGGGACTGGGAGGAGAGAAGGGAGGGAAAGCTGTGGCTGGGATGTTAAATAAATAAATAGATAGATAGATAAATAAATAAATAAATAAATAAATGAATAAATGAATAAATAAATGTATTAAAAGGAGGAGGAGGAGGAGGAGGAGGAGGAGGAGGAGGAGGAGGGGAATTCTGACCAAAAACAACTCTGGAAAAGCAGGCATTTATTTCGTCCACAGGTCACAGTCCATCATGAAGGGAAGTCAGGGCAGGAGCTGAAGGCAGGAACCTGGAGGCAGGAACTGAAGCAGAGGCCATGGAGGAACACTGCTCACTGGCTTGCTCCTCATGGCTTGCCCAGCTTGCTTTCTTATGTCACCCAAAATGACCAGTGCAAAGGTGGCGCCACCCACAGAGGACTGTCCTTCCCAAATCAAGCATTGTCCTTCCCAATCAAGAAAATGCTCCACAGACATGCCTACAGGCCAATCTGATGGAGGCATTTTCTCAACTAAGGTTTCCTCTTCCCAGATGACCCTACCTTGTATCAAGTTGAAAACAACAGCCTTCCAGCATATAGGGTAACAGATGCATACAACCACGCCATTTTTTAAAAAATATGATTGCTGGGATTCCATATCAGGCCCCTGTGCTTTCTCAGCGGGCAGCATGCTGACAGCCATCTATCTCCCTATCACCGATCTGTATTGTTTTCGGGGTACATCAGACCTGCATAGGGACGCCGACATATACGTTCCCCACTGCTGCCCATAGTATTTGCAGGGCATGTGCAGATTGATTCCAACATCACCAATTTAAAAAGGTGTGGTTCTTGAATCCATGAAACTACTATTTCTGCATCTGTTGACTTTCCTTGTCTTTTTAGCTACATGTTATAATTTCTTACCCATTGTTTACATTTCTTTCTATATTTCTGAGAGAACTTTAGGTACACTGTGGAGATCAGGGGACAAGGCAGTAACAGAGTCGATGGCTGTTTGAATGGCCACATCTGCTTATTTTCCTCCCTGTGTATGGCTGGTGTGAGGCTGTATGGCAAGTCCATTTCATGTGATGTGTGTTGGCGTTTCCTTAGTGTCTTTGTTGAATTCACTTACTAGCTCTAATAATGTTCTGTGGATTCTTCAAGATTTTCTACACATATTGCTAATGGACTAGTTCCCTTTCCTCGTGTGCAGGGATGACAGCCAGACCACTGCTGCCATCACTTCTGGCTGCTGTCCCTCTCTGTTCTCTGTGCTGGACAGGCCTCCATTGTTCAACCGGAAGCCTGTCCCCAGCCTGCAGCCTGGGTGGGGTCTCTCTCAGCCTAGCTAGTGGGTCTTCAGTCCCCAGAGACATTGGACACCCAGCTCTGGTGAATAGATGACATGTACACTAACTTCTTCTTGGTGAGGTGTGGTCTACCCTGAAATATATAACCTTTTCCCAAGCCTGGGTGGCCATTGATTTGTGTGTGTGTGTGTGTGTGTGTGTGTGTGTGTGTGTGTGTCCCCTTATCAGAGCCCAAATGAGCTGCCCTACACCCTGAAAGGCCCCTGACTCCACTCAGTGTCTCTAAATTGTAGAAAGGTCTCATATGCCCAGGATGAGGACTGCAGGGAGCCATTTTTGATGGTGATCTCTGGCTTTATCCTGTGGGTGGTTGCCTGTACATAGTGAACAGTAAGACTGCATCCAATCCATTCCCCAAAGACAGATGTGTAAATTTTCCATAAGCTCAGACTTGTCATTTGTCAGTCACCCCCAGAATTTGGGGAAAGCCTGGCAATTCTTTATGAAAATGATCTGTTTATGGGCTGTGGAGATGGCTCAGAGGTTAAGAGCACTGGCTGCTCCTGAGTTCAATTCTCAGCAACCACATGGTGGCTCACTACCATCTATAATGATATCTGGTGCCCTCTTCTGGCCTGCAGGCATACATGCAGACAGAACACTGTATACATAATAAATAATAAATAAATCTTAAAAAGAAAATCATCTGTTTAAACAATTTCAATGGGGTGGGACAAAGTGTCACAAGGTGCAATGAGTGTGTCCACACAGCTCTGGGCTCAGGACTGGTGAGAAAGGGGAGCACCATTACAGTTAAGCTGACCTCATCCTTCTCTGCATGGCCCAGCTGTCCAGTTGGACACAGCAGAAGTCCAGGGAGAAAGTGGAGACCTCTGAGTTTGAGCCCTGATCTATCTGAGCACAGAATCTGTCTCCCTAAGTGTTAGGGGCACCGCTGAGCACAAGACTGCCAGTTTACGGTCACATATTCCTGGCCACTGTTGGCATTTGCCCATTTTCTGCCGCATCGGTGGATTGACTTCCCTGCTTCCAAGATGGCCTGCAAGGGTCCTCCTTCCGTGATCCACATGTTTGTCTCTGAGCTGCCATCCACAGGTTGACATGAGTAGATTGTATGACATAGGGAATAGACACGATGTCCCTGAACCATATACTTAAAAATGAGTAAACAATAAATGTTATTAATATAAAAAAATAATAACCCAACAAAGAAAACAACAAAAAAGAATCAAAACGAAAGGAGATGTTTTCTCAAAGACAGAAAGCACAACTTAGGCATGGAGCTGGTGCTGGGTGGAACTCAGCAGGTAATTCCACTACCTAACTATATGTCAACCTTGGGCAGAGGGGAAATGGGCTCTGGTGCACCTCACTGCACAACAGGAGGCAAAAATACCTGCCTGGCAGCTGGAACATCTGCAGCCACATCTAGAGGTGACTGTGCATCAGCTGATGTGGGCAGAGGCAGATCTAAAGTCAGAAGCTGCACTGGTCCAGCTTCTGGCACAGTTGGTTCACTCTCTGCTGGGTCCATGAACTCAGGGTCCTCTCGGGGTTTGAGATCTCCCCGTGGCCCTGACACAGAAGTTGGTCCCAGATGCAGTCTCTGCCATCCCTGATGCATCCTGCATGGGTGCCTCTGGATCTATTTCCCTGAGGAGTCCATTGTCTAAGACAGAAAGAGATGGACTATTAGTGGAAGGGCCCTAGAAATTTCCATGATGGGGTGAGATTCCCAGAGATGGCCTTGCTGGTCACCCAAAGTCTATTCATGCCAGAGAACCCCTACTCCCATCTCCCCACAACAGGACATCTCACCTGACTGGTGTCCTGTAGTTGTTTTTTTTTAATTGTTGGGGGCCCGCCACTCAGCTCCCAAATAATCCATGGAGTCTTATTTTTACTTATGAATGCCTGGCCTTGTTTCTAGCCAGATTTTCTGACTTAAATTATCCCGTTTCTCTTTAACTATGTTTTGTCTCTGGGATTTTTCCCTTTCTTTATGCTGTATATCTTTCTTTCCTTCTTACTCTGTGGCTGGCTGTGTGGCTGTGTGGCTGTGTGGCTGTGTGGCTGTGTGGCTGTGTGGCTGTCCCCTGGGATCCTCCTCTCCTTTTCCTTTTCTTGCTCCTTGCTCTCTTCCCTAGATCTCTCCTCTTATTTATTCTCTCTGCCCACCAGTCCCACCTATTTCTCTCTCCTGCCTACCTACTGGCTGTTCAGTTCTTTAGGAGACCAATCAGGTGTTTTAGACAGGCAACGTAACACAGCTTCACGGAGTTAAATGCAACATAAAAGAAGGCAACACATCTTTGCATCATTAAAAATTATTCCACAGCTAAAATGAACGTAACACATCTTAAACTAATATTCCAAAACAGGGCCAAACTCTGGTTCCAGGTCAAAGCTTCTGGAGAATTCCCTGATGGAACCCATCACCGAAGCCACCTCCTCCTTCCCCAAGGTGCCTACCACAGGCCTCCTCATCTGCTTCAGGCATTGTGTTCTTGGACTCCTGCCCCTCCAGCTCTGATACAAGTTTCTGGGTGTGCATGGCTAGGTTTGCCAAAGGCATGTTGAGCCTCAGGTAGTCCAACAGCTGGTTCAGGCTGACCCAGTCTGGAGACTCATAAAAATCCTGGGGCACTTTTTCTATCTACAGCTCCAAAAAAAAGTGTATGGTGCTGCAGGGCAGGGCAGGTTGGCGGGAAGTAGGGTCAGGAGCCTGGCCTCACTTCACCAGCACAGCAGTGGTCCCTTAGATGAGGAAAGGGCTGCCCAGCCCATGTGCTGCTGGGCATGGTGGTCAGGAGTGTAGAGCCGTATGGAGAGGGCTCCAGACACTTTCTGTCCCTTGGAGGACAGACTGGGCAGACTGGGCTGGGCTGTAGTGGGGATGGATTCCCCTAGAGCCCTTCAGCTTCCATCAATCCCTGTGCTCCTCAGGACCAAGGAGACCAATGGAGATTTCTGTTTTTCTCCACCTGCACGTGAAGTCTCTGGTACCATCCAAATCCCAAGAGCAGGGGGACTGGTAATGGCTCAGGCCTCAACCCTAGCCACCCCAAACATCCCACTGTGCCGATGGGCTCTTACCTCCCTCATCACCCAAGCCAACTCACATCTTTTTTTCCTGATCCCCCACACAGTCTGGCTGCTACACAGGTCCATACCTATGGCATTCCATGAGTGTGTCACTGCTAGGGCCATGTGTCCCCGACTCCCAAGAGATTTAGAGGGAGCTGCTTGAATCTGATAGAGGAATAGAAGCCAGGGAGGCGGTGTGGGTGCGGAGGGCCCTTTGCACTGTTCTCACATCCATGCTGAGGGCCTGGGAATGAGCCTCTGTCCTAGCTCTGCGAGGATCTTCACGCAATGGATTGAACCTCAGCTGCTCCTTGATAGGTTTCTTCGTTGTACAGCACTTCCTGGGGCTCTGCAGGGATCCTTGTCTGGCTCCATTGAATCCATATAACCCAGATAGGGTCTAGAACCTTCTTTACAAATGGGAAAAAGGCTTTGCTCAAGGCATAAGAAGGAGTGGTGTTTGACACTTTTTTGGGCAAAGCAAATGTCACAAATTCATCTCCTCACCCTTAATCTCTGGCCATGTCACTTGGAAGGGGCAGGCCCCAGAACAACGCTGCCAGGGTGCAATCATCCTTGTACCATGAGAGCACACAGCCCCGGAGAAGAGCAGAGTCCTCCTAAAACCAAACCAGGAGGTTCGAGGGCCTGAATTCAGGTATAGCCTGCTCCCTGAGGATCATCCCAGCATCAGTTTCCTACTCTTTCATGTGTCTATGATCACAGATTCCCCATACCTGGGAAACCCCATATCACTGTCACCACAGGTGAAGGCACAAATAGGGACATGTGCCGATGTCCTCACACCCACACTCACAAGGGCACACAGAGGACCCACTTACAAGTGCCCAGGAACATGTCAGAATAGAAAGGGCCATGCTTCGGTGGCCTTAGGGATATTTAGGTTGAGGTTAGTGTTAGGGTAACAGACAGTAGCAAACTGTATGCGTTCATGTTTAATTGTGCCTTTCACTTGGAGGACCAGGCTGGGCTCCTCTCCTTCTATGCATGCTAAGTGTTTATTCCCTTTGGGTTTCCACAGGCAACGGTGTGCCTCTTCTGCATCCCCAGAGATTGCAGTCTGGGTTCTGGTTTGCAGGGTGTCAACACCTCTCACAACATTCCTTACCCCGAGGGAAAAGCACGCACTCACTCTAAGACTTTGGTAAAAGTTTGCACTATTCATTCTTAGGTGACTAGTTTAAAATTCATTCATAATTAAGTTTCAGGCTTGTTGGAGGAAAAATGAGAATCTTAAAAATTCAATGCAAAACCAGGAGGAAGGAAGAAGAATGGAGTAAGTTTGTGGCTCTGAGATTTTTATAGAAATACAAAAATTCATATTGATATATATGCTGTAAACGGTCTAGGGAGTTAAAAGTGACCAACGGGGTTCAAAGGGACTTATGGGGATAGAAGGATGTATGGGAGGGGATGTGCTTAATGTAAATATGTATTTATATGACAATAAACTCTTGTTACACATCACATAGTTAAGAACTGTAATCATTTACATAATTAAAAATGTTTTAGTTCTTAAAAAATCTACCTTATTTTTTATGTATGAATGCATGTGTTTCTATGCAGTGCGTATGGGCAGTGCCCGTGGAAGCCAGAAGAGGGTGTTGGATGCCCTGGACCTAGGGTTATGGATGGTTGTGAGCTGCCGTGTCAGTGCTGGGAATTGAACCTGGTCCTCTACAAGAGCAGCCAGTGCTCTTAACCACTGAGTCATCTCTCCAGCCCATTTTTCCTCTTTGTGGTCACAGAGTGGCCCCTTGTAGAAATCACGATCAGCGTCCAGCATCACCAACTGGGTTATTCTGTACAACTTGGTGGTGAGTGTC
>CABHPR010126437.1:0-27951 GCA_902168415.1 Peromyscus melanophrys | reverse complement strand
ACATCCAGCATGTTCTCAACAAGAAGATTTAACAAGCAAAAGCATTTAGAATAGCACCAGACACTTGGAAGGCATCAAATCTTGTTATCAACAAGTTACTACTATTCCTTTAGAGACTTTTCAGTACAAAGAACAGTTGCAAATAACATAATAATAACACTAATGTTCCAAGTGCTTATTTATTTAAAAACACAACTCTATAACTCTTAACACACTCATATTAATGCCCTAAAAATGGTATTGGAAACTGACATCCAGCATGTTCCATAAGTGTGTAAACAACTTGTAAAATACTAGACACAATTAATTGAAATAAAGCAAATTAATCCATTATGTGGTACATATATAAATATATATTATATGCTAAATATATATGTTCAGCAATATATAAGGATATGTAAGATCCAAGCCTCACAACTCTGAAAAAAACTTAAATATTAAATGACAAAAAACTTGTATGTTAGAACAGACAAATTAGGCAAAAAAGCAAATAAATGCCAGTGAGCAGCACATAACACAGGAAGAAATTCTCTTAAGTTTTTATGTTTTGTGTGTGTGTTTGTGTGTATAAACAAACACATGTGAGCATGCATGCATCTGTGCTACAGCAGGCTCTGGAGGAAGAAACTCTCAAGTATCATTAAAGTCAGTAAGCTCAACTTACAGAATACGGTCCTTTACATGTGTATTTGATGACAGTTCAAAGGCAAGTTCAAATGTCAGGTATGCTATTTATGGGGCATCTGAACAAAAGAGATGCAACTATAACTTACTGTTGCTATTTTGGTGCTGAGAAAATTCGGCCTTTCTTCATCTACCATAATTTCATGTCCAGTTTTAAATAATTCAAGCATTTTGGGGATGTCACGACCAATGGAATCTGGTTAGAAAAATCAGAAAAATCCAAAATGATTACAGCATCTAAACAGTTATCAAAATTAACGACTGAAATAAACACGAGTCCCATGTGAAAAACCAGCAACTAAGCTGCGGCAGACAGACACCAGGGTGTTGCGATGGTCTCCTTTTCTTGGGTAATCTCCTCCCACTGGATGTGGATGAGGCCTGCAACCTGCTTTCTAACCAAGAGACAGAGTGATGTGCACAAAACCGCATCATATAACACTACAATGCCTCTTCTGAAGGAAATTCTCTTTCTTATTGGCTTTGAAGAAGCTACAATGTGATGTGCTAACATATGGAGAGGATGCAGAGCAAGGAACCCCAAAATCAGCAAGAATAATGGCGCCGTCAGTCCAGCAGCAGCCTGCAAACAACGGACTTCTGCCAACAACCGTGGGAGTCTGGAGGTCAATTCTCACTCCAACTGGGGGAGAACCAACTCCCCAGAGCTGACCCTGACCTCTACACATGCACGTGAGCCTGCCCTCTATCATGCACACATACACACAAACACAGTTTTAAAAGTTTTAGTATGAAATGTTCAAGTATACCTAATTTTTAAAAACTTCTTGAAAAATGAGGCAATTTTCACACAATATATTCTGATCAAGGTTTCCTCTCTCTCATCTCTTCCCTGATCCTTCCCACCTCCCCACTCTTCAAACTCCCCCCACCAAACAGGCAAATAAAACAGACAAACAAGGATAAAAACAAAATGAACAAACTAACAAACAGACAAAAAAAGAAACTAAGAAAGAGCAGAAGAAACACACACACACACACACACACACACACACACACACTCGCACACACTCAAAATTGGAAACCATAACAATCAAAAAATCAGTAAGTTGAAAAAAAAAAAAAGCAGTATGAGGGGGAAAAAAAACCTTGTTCGTTTTACTGCTGGGCATGGGGCCTGCCCTGAAGTGTGGTTTGTATACCCAGTGAGACTCCCTTGGACAAACTATTTCTTCCTCTGTGAGAGGCTGTTAATTGGGGATGGCTTCTTGGCTGGAACTAGAGAGGGATGTGCTTTCCACTATCTCCTCATCTTTGTAAATTTTTTCTTCTTATACAGTCATTCTTTGTTTTCAACAAACAAAAATCACGTCTCTTTTATTCCATATTTAGATTTAAGCTATATGCCTTTTAAACATGCTCTGGAGATTACAATGATCACCTTTTTTAAAATCATAAACTATTTCATGTTAATACATAATACTTATCAGCTAATCTCTTTTCCTCTGCCATCTTTACGTTGTGGTAACTGGCATGTTAAAACCTCATTTACTTCCTATGTATCTGTCTTTAAAACAATAGTCACTATACTTCATATGACCCAAATTAGAGAATCATTCCAGATGCCTTCACACTTCATATTGAATCGGTAGTTGTTGTTGATTCCCCTCTTCAACATCCCTCAAGAACCTGTTTCTGTCTTCACTGCTATTGCCAAAGTTACCTTGCTCTGTTGTCTGAACGACTCCAGCCTCCGCAGTATTCTCTATTTAAGTTTCTATATCCTCACACCCTACGACTTACATGCCCACAGAGTATTCATTCTAATAAGAAAACCATATCTCGTGATTCTGAATAAGGTTTTCAATGGTTCTCATCTACAAAGAGGATAAACTCTAATCTCTGTGGAATGGCACAAAAGACCCCAGTGCTTGGCCCACTGCCTATCACCGTCTAACCCCACTAACTACCACTATCTGATAACACTCCACATCCAAATGACAGAAAGTGGCTTAGAACTCCCTGAATACTCACTCTTGCTTGCCTTTTTTACATTAATGAAACCATTTCTTCTGCCTAGAATATAGTCCACACGTTAGACATTCATGATTAATGTCTCAACTGCTATCTTCTTTACATAATTTGATTCTAAGAAGCAGTTACTTATTCTCAAAAGTATGCTCTGTATTTCCCAATACCCATGGCACTTTAATGCTTAAGTTTATTCTCCTCTGTCTCTTCTGTCAATATGTGAACTGTCAGCTGGGTGGTGGTGCCACACACCTTTAATCTCAGCATTGTTGAGGCAGAGGCAGGTGGGTCTCTGTGAGTTCAAGGCCAACTTGGTTTACAGAGCGAGATCCAGGAGAGCCAGTGCTACACAAAGAAATGTTGTCTCGAAAACAAACAAAAAAATGTAAACTGCCTTTTAATCTTTCAATTTTCAGAACATAGTTGGCACTCAGTAATTACCCACTTATATAACAAATGGATCATAATGGTAGAATTGACATATGGAAGCACAGGAAGTTCTCCTAAAGCAATTGTACAAATGAATAGCCACTTTTAGGATTCTTAGGAAGTTGGTCTGCGCTCACTATGAACTTTTTTATATCCAGTTTGTACTAAGCACTGCCTATATTATCAAAAGAAATGATTGGGCATTTGTTAGCATGAAACACATTTTGTCAATAAGAATTAATGGTCCTCAGTAATCTGTTGCCTGCACTTCCTCGTTACAGAGTTCACTTAAGGCCACAGCAAGGGATAACGCCAAGGCCGAGCAGTGTACACTGACTCCTACTCTACTCTGTTTTCCCAGAGCGACAGACATCAGCTTACCGTGCCTCTGATTGCTTCTACTGACATGTACCTGACCTCCACTTTCTTTCTCCGTGTTTCACACTCTTCTACTTTCTTCCTTGCCTTTCCTTCCCTCTAACACTCTCTACTGCTTCCATAATAAGCACATTTCAGTCTTTCATTCTAGTGTATCTTTTTTATCCTTTACCACAGAAAACAAAGAAGCAAGGAAGGAAGGAAGGAAGTTAAGAAGGAAAGAAGGAAGCTAGTTACAATTGAACATGCTTGAGTTTTAGGAAATTGTGCAAACGCAGAAATGACATTTGAGTCTGGGGGAGAAACGACACTCTGTGACTGGAACTGTGAGCACCATCTTGGATAACTGTGAGAGGAGGTTGGAAAGAAGACTAGTACTAGGTAAGGAAGTAGAGGCAACCAAGCACTACAGAACTAAGATTGGACAACAAGGGCGGCTCAACCAAAGCAAGGCCTGAATGGCAGGGAAGTGTTCTCTGTTGACTAGACAAATCCGGGTGTGGTTGAGTGCTGATGTTCAGCTGGTTTTTCTAACTGCAGAAAGTAAAGCGCCTGGTCCCATGACATCAAAGACTTTCCCTCCTTGTTAAAAGCCACCACACATCCAGTGGGCACAACCAGGTGCTCAATTAGTATAAACGCAATTATATTTAAATGTATAAATTATACTTAACCCATGGCTCTGAGGAGCTACTAACTCTGTAGCTTCTTTCAACCGAATCCTACATTAAATGGTCATTAGCTGCACAAACATTTGCAGAGTGACTATCCTTGGCCAGATGCCATTCTAGATCACAAGACAATAGCAACAGGTAAGATGAAGGTATCTGCTCTAACAGCAGAAACTGAACACACACTAAAGAAGAAAAAGAAAAGAAGAAGCTGCTGCTGCTGCTGCTGCTGCTGCTGCTGCTGCTGCTGCTGCTGTATGTGTTAAGTCCTAAAAAGAATACAGAGACTCAATAACAAAAACTCTATAGACAATGGAAAGTTAAGAATTGTTACTTTCCATTGGATGGTCATGGTCAGCCTGTTCAAATGGGATCTGAATAAGAAAGTGGGAGGGGGGGCAATAAAGAACACTGCAGACAGACTCAAAAAATAAATCAACCCAAGACCCAAGAAAGTAAAGAAAGAACTCAGCATGTACATATGTGAGAAACAGCACAGCAGCCCCTAGGCTGATATAAAGGAAACAAAGTTAACATCAGGATTATCCATAAGACACTCATAATTAATCTATTATTATAATAGTACTTAGTAATGGATTTTTCACATATGAATAGCTTTTAAACTAGTATGGGGGGGTTGAAAATTGTTTTTGCATTTTTCCTCATATAACCTAAGAGTTCAATTTCAGTAACAGAAGCAATACTTGGAAGCACAAAATGCTATTTCAAGACCTGAACAGTACTTTAAATTTTCATAATTTTAGCATTTATGAGTCTTATGTCTGATACAACCACCTCTGGTGGTTTGAAAGAAAATGGTCCCCAAAGGAAGTGGCACTATTAGGAGGTGTGGCATTGTTGGAGTAAGTGTGGTCTTGTAAGAGGAAGTATGTCACTGTGAGTCTCATATACACTAAAGCCACACCTAGTGTCTTAGACCACTTCCTGCTGCCTGTGAGTCAAGATGGAAGAACTCTCAGCTCCTTTTCTAGATCCATGTCTGCCTGCATGCTGCCTTGTTTCCCACCATGATAATGGACTAAACCTCTGAAACTGTAAGCCACCCCCAATTAAACGGGAGAAGCCATGGTCACCGTGTTTCTTCACAGCAATGAAAACCCTAACCAACACAGAAATTGGTGGCAGGGACTGGGTATTGCTGTGATAGGTCAGGCCATGTTTTTGTTTGGAGGAATTTGGACTTTGGTACTCTGGGCTAGGAAAGCAGTGGAATGCTTTACCCACACTGCTTAATGGGCCATAATAACAGGAGCATGGAAGACAGTGGTGCTGGGAATGATTTGAACTGTGGGAGGCTGGCTCAAGAGGTTTCAGAGGAGAAGAATTTTTGTATGTTGCCTAGAAATCTTTCTTATAATATTTTGGGGCAGAAAGTGGCTGCTTTTGCCCTTGTCTGAAGAGTTCACCTGAGGCTAAAATGAAGAGATTTGGATTAATTCTATTGACAGAAATCTCAAAACAGCCTAGTATAGACTCTGTTGTGTGGTTATAAGTGTTAACTCTAATGAAGATTTATAATGAAAAGGACCAAGCTGAGCAGGGTAAATATTACAAAATGTAAAATTTGAGGAGAAAAAGCACCAGGAAGTAGAATGGAGCTAAGTCCTGTGTTCAAAGAGATAAACAGATTAAAAAATGGAATAAAGGGAGTGGTGACCTCAGGGCAAGATCCCACCCAGCTAAGTTTCCAATTTGTGAAAAGGAATTAAAGAAAAGCTTGGAGCCAGGTGTGGTGATACACACCTTTAATTCCAGCTCTCCAAAGATAGAGGCTGGTAGATCTCTGAGTTTGAGGCCAGCCTGGTCTACAGAGCAAGATCCAGGACAGTCACGCTTAGGCAGTGAAGGAAACCGTGGAAAATAGAAAGCTGGTCAAGATGTAATTGAATGAGGGGGCCATGTTCCAGCCCCAGCAAGCAGCAGAACTTGGCAGCTTCGGCCACAAGGTTCTGGCTTTAGAGTTAAGGATAGAAGAAAGGGGCTATGGAATTTGCCTCCACGACTAAGGAAACCCACTGAGGACAGTCATGTGTCAGGGGTGTCCCTGAATGGAGGCCTAGAGAGGCCATTGTGTGAAGCTGTGAAGTTGAAGCCTGGATTGCCTTGGAGAACCCAAGATGTTGGGAGATGCCAGAACCATGGGATACCTGCCAAGGAAAGCTGCTAACAGAGAATGGAACCAGCATAAGAGAAAGAATTATGTTGTAGTCAATAAAGCTGAAAGGAATTGAAGATCTGAAGAGCATTTTGACATCAGACATACAGATGCAGAGTTTAGAGTTTTCCCAGCTGGTTTTTGGTGTTGCTTTGGTCCTGTATTTCCTCACTATGCTCCTTTCCCTACATTTTGGAATGGTAATGTATATCCTGTGCCATTACATGTTGGATCTGTTTTCTGATTTTGATTTTATAGGGGATTACAGTTAAGAGATTGCATGAATCTCAGAAGAGATTTTGAACTTTGGACTTTTAAAAATTGTTGAGACTGTGATAGACTATGAGAACTTTTGAAGTTGAACGGAATGCATTTTTGCATTATGATATGACTACAAGCCTTTGGGGGCCAGGGAGTGGAATGTGGTGGTTTGAAAGAAAATGGCCCCCAAAGGTAGTGGCACTATTAGGAGGTATGGCTTTGTTAGAGGAAGTGTGTCACTGTGGAGGCGGGCTTTGAGATCTCATATATGTTCAAGCCACATGCAGTGTCTCAGACCACTTCCTGTTGCCTGTGAGTCAAGGTGAAAAAACTCTCAGCTCCTTCTCCAGCACCACATCTGCCTGCACGCTGCCTTGCTTCCTGCCATGATGATAATGGACTGACCCTCTGAACTGTAAGTGAGCCACCCCAATGAAATGTTTCCCTTATAATAAGAGTTGCCATGGTCATGGTGTCTCTTCACAGCAACAGAAACCCTGAGACAACCTCTTTAAAGGAAGCAGACGGGAGAATCCCTGGAGCTCACTGCCCAGCCAGCCTAACCAGGTTCAGTGAGAGACCATGTCTCAAAACATACGGTAGAGAGGGACTGAGGAAAACACCCGACATCAACCTTGGGCTTCCTCATGAATGCAAGTGTACACACACCTGAATAGACATAAACACACACACATTAAAGAAAACACGTCTCCACTGACGATGTAAGAATTTCAGAGAGCTCTTGGAGAGGTGAAGGAGCAATAATTAGCAAAATGAAGCCAAATTTCTTTCAAGCAAATTTTAAATATATTTCATGATACGAAAAAGAAGTACTTAGAAAACAAGTCAAACGGGAATTTGAAAAAGTGAAACTGCCTATAGTTATGTAAGAAATTACAATAAAACATGCTGTGAAGTGTGCACATTGGATCTAGCAGAGATGGTCATTCTCACTCCTGCTAGTGACCTGAGACAATGGGAACCAGTGAGCTCAGCTGCAGTGGCTGGTTCTACTTCAGCTTCAGAACTTCTAGTCTACCTCAGTGTGTTCTGTTGGAGCTAAAGGAAATCAAATATTCTGAAACAAGAGTCTGAACAAGCTCTAAAAATGTGTAATACAAGCTCGTCTGTTCTCATGTACATCTGGTGTGTTCTGTTTGAGCATTCTGACAGGCTAATAGTTTGTTTTCATGCTTACAGAACACAAATGTTTTACTAGTTCTACTGAGCAGACCCTGCGGGGGTGCAAAGACAATGTTAAGAAAAGGGGACTCTATCATTCTTCCAGGTGCCTTGGGGGGGACACACATTAAGGGCACACACACACACACACACACACACACACACACACACACACACACACGGTCAGTGGAAGGTACGGCTCATTATGAAAGTAGAAATAAAGTAAATCCCACTGATAAAAATAAAAACTCTGGCAGGAAAGTTGCTATTTGGAATAAAGAAGTTATTGGAAACCTCTGGAATTAAAAAAGAAAACAAAGCAGTAACGATAATGGAAGAACCTTTTAGACTAAACAACAGCAGCAGTAATGTTAACGATAAGAATAACGGAAATGGAATCATCTGGGGGTTCTAGAGAACAGAGTGGTGGAGTCAGCAGGTGGTGCCCGAGAGCCAGCTGAGGGGTCAGCGGTGGCCCAGAGAGCACGGGTGCCGTGACCCTCACCTTTCACCATTAGTGCCGCTGTCTGCAACTAGAGCTCATTAGAAATAAATACTAATTTGCAATTTTTTTTAAGTTTAACTACAGTCTGCTTTTCCCCCCAATAAGATTCGATTTCAGGCCTGACTTAGGAAAAATGTGAGTCTGATTCCATAACAACAAAGAGCAATGGAAAGCTCTAAGAAAAATGCCAAGTCCCTGCCTACATTTAATAAGGTGTGACTTAAAGCAGGCTAGAAAAGTAACAAAGCCATAGTACACTAAAAGAACTCGAGTCCATTGGAATCAATTTTAGTCAGAGCACGACTAGATATCTTAGTGGCTAATATGTATGAAGAATTTTAGTTAAGATTTTTAAGCTCTACTTGAGTTGAAATTTGAAAAAAGCAATTTACCAAAACAAATTTTAAGATCTTGTTCTATTTACAATACCTTACAGAAAACAATTATTATCTATACCAGACCTACAACACCACCTACAACAAATGAAATCTGTTCTGAGTGTGCTCATAAATGTGCCCAGTTCATTAATGACACCACGTGTCAGGGAAATGCCTTGTGTGAAGACTTCAGCACAGCTGACTCTTCCTTTCTCCCCATCAACCACTCCCTTGCTGTCTAGTCACAAAATCCGTCTGTAACACTGTACCCTTCACTCTGTTCTCACCGTGCAGAACTTAAACATTACCCGCATTAGCCTCTTGCAATTGCAGCCCAACTGTTCCCTCCCTCGAGTTTCAACGCAAACCAGTATCTCTTATGCACTCTAGAAAACAGATCATGTCACATCACACCTTATAACATCTAAATGATTCATGATGATAAGAAAATAAGCCCATGCTCACTAACTCCTAATTCAAAGACTTCCTCAAACAGCATCAATCCACCCCACAACATCATTGCCCACTGCTCACTTCCATATCAATGTAGAGGCACCATCTCTACAACTGAAAGGACCTAACTGACACTTCTTGGAGTCAGTCTACACTTTCTAGCCTACTTTAGTTCTGCGATTAATATGTTCTTTCTACTTGAAATATTACTTCTCAACCAATTCATTCAATTCTACTGGTAACAGCTGAAAAGTCACCTCTTCTGTTGGAGGCAGGAAGAAAGGAGAGAGCAGAGGTTTTTGTTGGTTTCCTTGCTTGCTTTGGTTTGATTTTCCTTTTTTAATTGTCTTTTGTGGAGGGGTGCTGTAGGGGTGAGGAGAGGATGTGGGGGCACTGGAAGGTGGGCGGAATTGGGGTACATGATGTGAAATTCCCAAAGAATCAATCAAGAAGTTCAAATAAATAAATAAATAAATAAATAAATAAATAAATAAAGTCACCCCATTCATGATATGTTGCTTTGTTCCCCACCTATATTTAAATAAACCCCCCCTGAATAGCCATAGTACCTTAGGAATTCATCAATTCATATCTCTCATTTTATAACATTTCTCTTATCATATGTCTTAAGAAGGAAGTATTCATAAAGAAAAATTCTACTAAGAGGAAAACCCTATGAGCCAAACATTCATATATGTGCATTTATGTACATGCCGAATGCTTAAATGAGTATATTGATAAAGAAGTATGAAAGGCAACAAAATGGTATGGTGACAACGTTCTTTCTTAGTAGGTATTATGTTCCATTAATGTTCAGCTAGGCTATACTCTTAAAAAAAAAAAAAAAAAACCAGTATTATCAGTAAGTAGGTACTCACGTTATACTGTAACAACAATATTAATGCAAAAGAGGAAAAAGTAAAATCTACGTACATCAGTCTCACAAAGCAGGCATAATATTTGGTCTACAAACATAATAGCATCTTTGCGTTCTTACAAACAAAATTATAAAGACAGTTGTTGATAACATACTGAAATAACAAAGATTCTCCCTTACTTCTAGTAGCCTTTGGAAATCTTTTTTTCAGTTTCTTCCTCAATGGGTTAAGTTCAGTCATTATTTCCGGAACAGCTACATAAAAGTCCACAACTACCTCATCATCCAAGATCTGAAAACCAGAGGAAAACAGAAACAGCTCTTTACTGCACACACACACACACACAAAAAAAAAAACCTTTACCTTTTTGGATATAAGTGATTTCAGCATGATTTGAAAAAGAACTATTATGCATACTTTTCTTCAAAATCAGAATTAGAATTACATAAATAAAGTCACCAGTTATGAAAAACATCAGAAACAAAACACCTTGTTATATTTTAAAAATAGCTGCATGTATTTTTAAACACAATTAATGGTTTTAATTCTATCATAAGATTATGCTAGGCAAAATGGAGTTATAAGCTAGAACATAACATTGATATGTATCCAACTCACACAAATCTCCCACAGCAGGATTGATGTCTATTAAACTGGAGAGGTAAACATTTTCAGTAGATCACATGCAAAATTAATAACTCCTAGTTGTCAAACTCATTAGCAACCACTAACTCTCTAAATTTAGTGCACCAAAAGAACTAAATCTATCATTTTTTGCACAAAGAACTGAGTTAGAACCCCTTGTTACCCATAGCTAACAACAAAGGGCAAGAAGACGGGGTAAGTTCACTCACAGTTTAGCAGACTTACCCTATTTTCCTCTCTCAGAACAAAAGGATTAATAGTCAGAGTTTAAAGGATTAGTTGATTAATTCAGGCAGGCACCCAAAATAATTATTTCACCACTATATTATACTCCACTTAAAAATTTAATTGACGTGCCGGGCGGTGGTGGCGCACGCCTTTAATCCCAGCACTCGGGAGGCAGAGGCAGGCGGATCTCTGTGAGTTCGAGGCCAGCCTGGGCTACCAAGTGAGCTCCAGGAAAGGCGCAAAGCTACACAGAGAAACCCTGTCTCGGAAAACCAAAAAAAAAAAAAAAAAAAAAAAATTTAATTGACAAAAAAGTTAAACAAAATATTGCCTCTTTAAAACAAAATATTGCCAGGGTACAAATATTTCACCAGTAACATTTATTTTCACATGAAATCTTACCCATCCAAAGCCTTGGTTGCAGTTGATGAATTCAGAAAAATTGAACTCTGATAAAATTAGGCAATATTGTAGGATTTTTATCTTCCTGTTACTAGTATTTCATTTTAAAAATTCTTCAATCTTTAAATAACATTCTATGCTCCTCTTAAAAATAATGACATATTAAGTGAGAATTTCTCACGTGTCATGAATTCTGCACATATTTCACACATTTAATGCATCCAATGTTCACAGCAATCCTACAAGTCAAGCACTAAAACTGACTAAACATTTCAGACGAGGAACTGGAGCCTCAGTGAGGAGTCGTCAGTATGTGTCTCCTACGAGAGGTGCCAGCATCCAAACATAGGCAGTGCGGGCATTCTAGAACCAGGGTTTCCATCCCCAAGAACATGAAAACAAAGGCAACTTTGAGATGCTAAAGAATTGTCATGTGGCTGGGCACTCAATTAATCCCAGCACTTGGGAGGCAGAGGCAGGTGGATCTCTGTGAGTTCGAGGCCAGCCTGGTCTACAGAGCGAGTTCCAGGACAGGCTCTAAAGCTACACAGAGAAATCCTGTCTCAGAAAAATCAAAAAAAATTCTTTGTAAGGCTCTCATTAACAGGCTCCCTAAAACTTCTACAACATGCTCCTTTAAGTTAAAAATTATCTGTGAATGTTATGCTATAATAAACATTAGGAACATATCTTAGAATAACACAAATCTGTAGATAGAAACTATGCTTTTGCAAATAAGAAAAACCATTACTTTCAGGTCTCCCAGCCAAATATATGTGTGACATTTCAAAATGAAATGAATTTAATAAATAAATCAAGATCTTAGAAATGATTCAAAGTTCAGTAATTATAAGCTAATTTACAGCTTCTTTTTTAAAAAGATTTTATCTTTATTTTTATGAGTATGAATGTTTTGCTTGCATGTATGTCTGTGCACCACGTGCAAGCCTGGTGTCCATGGAAACCAGAAAAGGGCATAGGATCCTCTGAAACTGTTACAGAAGGTTATGAACCACCATGTGGGCGCTGGGAACTGAACCTGGGTCCTCTGCAAGAGCAGCCAGTGCTCATAACTGCTGAGCCATCTTTCCAGCTAAATGCTAAGAAAAACAGTTTACTAATTTAGGAATACAGGAATGGGGGTTAGAATATTATTACTCAGTCTTAGAACACTTGCCAAACCTGTTTAAGGTCCTGGGTTCGATTTCTAGTATTGCAATAAGTAAGTAAATAAATGTACAGAAATGTGCTTGAAATCTACAACCATGATATCACTTGAAAAAACTGGTCTTAATTAACTTCATAACCTGATTGAAGACCTTTTAAAAATACCATGGAAAGCTTTCAAGCATTTGATGGGAAGAAAATTCTAGGTTAAGATAATTTGCCCAAGTAGCACTGTCCCTCTAAAAATACATCCACCACTAGGGCTCCTACAGGAAAATTACGTATCTATAGCGTTTATATCCCAGAAATCACGTTTAGATGTTCTTATTTGGTTCTGTTCCAATGTTTCCTTCACAGCAGCAGGGCTGGGCAACACATTCTCCTGCATTGCCTCTTCCTTCAGAAGTGAGAACTTCTGACCGCCTGAGAACTGAACTGAAAGAGTGGCTATGTCAGCCTGAGACACTCTCAGGTCAGGGAGGAAGTGGATGAAAGGTGGCACACATGTTTGGATGTTAGTTTTCTGGCTCCAGAGACCAAGCCCTACTCTCAAATTCCCAAGCACCTGCAGCAGTGTATTTACATTTTATCATTTTAGTACTTCTTAAATAATTAAAATGAAATGCCAGACAGGGTGGGATACTACACCTGGACTGGGCTGAGAACCTGTTAAAGCAAGGTCCATCCCTACTTCCCAGTGAGCTCACTCTGGACATTTCACTGCAGATTTACAAAGGCTCTGGGCCTATCCTCCTGCTGCCGGACTGGCTCCACAAGTCCAAGCCAGATCAGGAAGTGTTTACACACAACCCTAAAGCCAGGGAGGAAGACTCTTCAAAGCAGTCCTTAGGGAGAAGCTTCAGCTTCCGGAGTCCCCCTTGTGCTTGGTGGAGTTTCTCTCAGTGTCCTTGTGTGTGTGTTTCCTCACCCTGACAAAAGCCTGCCTTCAGCTGCTGAGTCTGTCTGCTCCTGTTTGCTGCATTCAAGGCTTCTCTGCTGCTACCCAGGGCCCTTGAAATGGTTTCCTGCCTTTTAAATCTCTAACTGGCAAAGCAAAAGAACCCAATCAAGACCCCTAGATGGTAACAAAACCACTTCCGTGTGGGAACATAAAGTCAGGGGTAACCTAACTCTTGTGTTTCCTGGGCCTTGGTCACTCAAATTGGCGCCAGGACAAACCATCTCCAATGCCCTTTAAAAAGAAGTTAAAATCACCATCAGATTTAGAACAGGACTGGGATGCTGCGTGCTCTAGAGGACAAGCCCAGTCAGTCAAGCAAAACCCCGGGTTATTTAACACAGGACACATTTTCAAATCAGCTTTCCTGTCTCTTTGTGGCCCACCCCCATCCATAATGCAATTTAATTAACTTATTTAGAAGTAGGACTCCCAGAAAATGTTAAGGAAAACCTTCTGTAATTTTTAGAAATAGCTATATGCCTCTCCCTACCTTTAAAAAATGCTATTCTCTTCAGAAAGGCTCCCCAGGCTATTGTTTCCTGAAGGTGGGCTACTCACTCACTCCTTAGCTACCATGCTAAGCCAGCCATGCCACTCGAGTGGACTGGGGAGGAGAGGTTCAGAGGAAACACCCTACTGTGGAGATTAACTACCAAGTAATGACACTTTCATTCCCAGAAAGAACAACACGCTTGGTTTTTAAAACACGAATGAGATATTTGTGTGTACCAATGTTTGGATTTCATTTTAAATTTCACATTCAAAATCAGAGTAATATTGCCCTGTATATTTTATTCACAAAACTTTCATGCCAACAGTAAAGAATAAGCAAATAGATAAATGAGTGAAATAATCAACAATTAAGTTTTGGTGGCTTTTTCTTAGATTTGAATCTGAAGAAAGTACAAAACAAATTTCCTCTTTTTACAAAGCCTACTATTTTGGAGATGATATAATCCTAATGATTATGTGCAAATATAATAAACTAATGGATAGGGGCTGAGAGACAGCTCAGCAGTTAAGAGCACTGGTTGCTCTTCCAGGAGACCTGGGTTGAATTCCCAGCAACTACACGGCAGTTCTTTACTATCTGTACGTATCTCTGGCCCCAAGGGATCCCACACCTTCCTCTGGCCTCCAAGGGCACCAAACAAGCACATGAAGCACAGAGACATGCAGACACAAACCCCATAAACACAAAACAAATAAAATTAACGGATACCAGATCTATCAGAACAATGTTTACAACCAATGAACATAAACACAATACCTTCTTAACCAGATCCACTCCTCCTGCAAACACAGCTCCATTCTCTTCTGCTATTTTAATCTCTGATGCATTCTACCAAAGCACAATAGTTAAAACAAATTCATTATATTGTCAATAACTATCAAAAATACCAATTCAAATCAAATTATTTTTATTTCTAATTGAAAATGCCATCAACTTTCAATTATTGCATCAGATACATTGCATTCTGAAATAACTTCAGTTTGTATGTCACTGGAGTATTTGATGTCATATAAAGAACCTAGCAAGTGTCTGGAGTGGTGGCTCACACCTTTAATCCCAGTACCCAGGAGGCAGAGGCAGGGGATCTCTCTGTGTTCAAGGCCAGCCTGGTATAGCCAGGACTGAGCAGAGACCCTGACTCAACAAACAAACAGAAAGAATGCAGCAAGTGGCAGGTCTCTGGTTCTATCAATATCTACACCCTTCAAAAGCAAAAACTTAAAATATGGTTAGTTTTACTAATTTACATTTTATAAAACCGATATGAGGAGGAAACATTTTAAAAAAATCAAAAAACTAAAATTTAGCCACGAAATTTCAAAAGAAAACTTCCAAGAAAAACAGTATTTGTGATTTTTCTTCTGTATGTCCCGTTTCTCTCTTTTTGTTTTCTGGGAAAATATTTCACTCCCTTAGTTACGGCAGCACTGTGACACTCCAACAACTATAATCCTCACTTACTGGAAAGAACGCAGTTTCTTCCTCCAGAGTAAAACAGAAAATGTAAAAAGTCTCAGTTATGAAAGAAAAACTAGGCAAACACATCCGTACACTATAAACAATGTCGACGCACAGAAGTCTGGCAGAGCTGCACCCCACACCTGTCCTGTGCTTGCCTGCTGGCTCTGTGACCAGGGACTGGTTCTTAGCTGTGCTCTTGGCCACTCACAGCACTCAGTGGTCACTGCTGTGTAAAACAACCGTGGTGTCACCGGTGCAAGGGACTGGTGTGACTACTGAATTTCTCTCTAAGATAATCCATTACTCCCTTCATTGACTAGTAATAATTTCTTAACAATTAAATTATAAGACTGTTGACAAAGTTACTTACCCCTGTAAATACAGCAACTCTGTTGACTTCTGAAGCAAAAGGGTAGGGTAAACTGATAACACTGGCAAAAGGCTCCACCTTTTTCTAAACACACAAAGAGGAATATAATTACAAAAAGTTCATCTTTTCTATCATCTTCTGGATTCCATAAACAACAAAACTGCCGTGTTTTTCATTTTCGAGGTGTTCTGGTTGGTTGGTTCACTGGCAGGACAGATAGGGTCTTTCTGCAGGCCTCAGCTTCCCATGTGCTGGGAACACAGGCATGCACTAGCATACTCAACTCCTGCGTTAGTTCTTCCAACCTGCCGGAGCTCCTCTCATGCACCCCAAACTATTCTCTGATTAGAATGTAAAGCTCAAGACATTATCTAGTTTTGTTTTAAAAGATAAGAAGAATCTAAATTTCTCTTCCTAGCTCCAGACCCCAGTGCATGTGGTTTCTATCTAAATCATTTATCAGTTTCTCAAATGTTAGGATATGTATTCATATCTGTATCTCTCTGGATATCAAAAAATCATGGAATAAATGGAAACCTGGTTTCCATTTCCTGAATGTCAACAGATGTTTGCTACCCTGAATTAAGTTTTTAGCTGTATTTAAGACTCCAGGAAGACGATGAGAATAGCCAGACATCCTACACAAAGAGAATATCCAACTGGCTCTAGGCAATTATAAAAATATAAATTATATTTATAATTGCCTAGAGCCATGCTGTACATTAAGTTGACCCTTAATGTACAGCATGGCTCTAGGCAATTATAAATATAAACCCGACTTCTACAACAGAAAGCCAAGACAGCAAGGATCTTCTCAGTGGCTCTATTTGAAAAGTCCAAAACAAACAAAGGCATCATTTGAGACACCATACAAGAAGAAATCCCTTAATGAATCTCTTCAGTCATCTTGGTGAAGGACCTATCTACATCTGAGGATCAGATCTCTGAGGGAGATTTCATATGAAACGGGTTCCAGGCCCTCCATAGGCTTGGCAGAAGAGAAAAGGGACTGTTCCTCTGATAAAACTGACCGAAAAATTCTACTTTTAGAAAATATTTTTTTCAGGTAGCAACAGCCTCCTGGGGATTTTTCAGACCAGAAGGTGTAAATTCTTAAGTATACTTTCTATCAGCCATGCAACTTACTTGTACTGATTGGCACTCCTTTCCTATTAACCTGTGACAAGTGACATCAGTAGTCTCCAGTGCCTCACAGATAGCTGACAAGCAGCGTTAACATCAAGGGGCAGCAGACTGCTCCTACAATGACAACGCTCAAGGCCGGCTCAGGTCCTAGCACCAAGGCAACAAAACTGAGCAACCGTAAGCCAAAGCCCACACCGTTACTACCGTCAGTCTGTACGTGGATTCCATATTCAAAGGGATGCTGAGGTCCTACAAGACACTGTTAGGAACCACACTAATAACTAGTTGAGGAGAGGTAATATAAAAACTTTTCAAACGAAGAAAAACACTAATATACAAAACAAAAATTTTAACATGGTTGATTTCAAATAAACAACATCTAAGAAATGACCCAAGCCTTGGTTCAGTTCTTAACTCTTTCTTCTCTGTGCCCTTGAGCCAAACAGTCCGTATCTGTACCTCAACTTCCTGAGAGGACTACAAAATTAAATGAGGAAGTAAATGCAAAGTACTGCTAAATAAAGCCGCTGGCCTGCAGGAAGTTCCCAGTGCTGCTGACTAAGTTTTTATATCTATCATCATATTTAATCCTGAATGGAGCTATATGAACTGAACATGTCATGCATTTATAATAAAAGTAAGCATGCTGAAATATAAAAAGACAAAACAAGGAATCCAAGGAAAGAAGTCCAACTTCCCAGCACAATTTCAACATATTTTATACTGGGCAAGTAATATATCTTTCATGCTAAAATATAAAGACCATCAGACTTTCTAAAATTATTATTGAGAAGGAATTTTGAACTTGACTTATAAATTAGCTTACACGAAGTAGCCAGTTTAGTTACGGCTTCTGGATACATCCTCGGTGGTTCTTCTTGACCCACCAACACTCCCCCGCTTCACCACCTCCATCTTTGTGTAAACCTTCCCACCCCCAGGACCCCCACTTCAACTTTCAAACCATGTGTCCTCTACCCCTACCCCCGCCCAGAACTTTAAAATTTAAAAACATCAATAATGTATCTACTTTAATAAATGCAAGTCTACGTACCTTTTTCCCCAATGCCATATCTAATGTTAAATCAAGATAAACGCCTTGCTTTGGATTGGTAAAGTCCAGAACCTGAAATTTCTTAAGTAAGTCAACAGCTTTCTCCACCTCATAGATCCGCCTCGGGTACAAGCGTTTTAAATAGACATCATCTTCAGGTTCACTTTCCATGTAGGTGTATGACTTTATCTTTTCTATATCATCTGCTTTTTCAACTGACATCTTTTCCTTGTCTTTTCCTTCTTTCTTAATTTTCCTCGCTGGCCTTAAAACAAGATACATGAAGGTCAGTTATGGCAGAATGTATTCAAGGAGACCTTTTCTAAAAAGCCGATTTACATGAGACAGAACGCTAACAGAAGACAGCTTAACTCAAAGGTACTGACTGCTTTACAGTTTCCCTAACAACAAATACCAAAGAACTTGTACTGTTTAGAGTCGGTACACGGTGAAGGAAGCAGTGTGGCTGTTCTCCAAAGGCTTTCAAAGGAGCAGAGGAAACATGTGTAAAGAGAGAGTTTCAACATTCTGTGTTCAATATTACAAGGCTCTTAGCAGGGTCTTATGAAGACCTTTAGCCCGACCTAGGAAGTTAGGGAAGAGTTGCAAAAGACATGACCCCACAACCAATTATGGAAGGATAAAAAAGATAGTCCTGATATACACCCAAAAGAATTTTCCACACACGAACTGGTACACAAATATTCCTAGTGGCATTATTCATAACAGCCCCAAAGGCAGAGGAACTCAAGGCCTCATCTGCGGAATGGAAACATGAAATGTGACATTACCCCATGAGAGAAGGCTCCTATTCCTTCTTAAAGTCAGTGTACCAAGTGATGAGCCTCGATGTCGTTTCTCACAGATATGTCTATTCTCTATTTACCCATCACCTTCCTACGCTGCTGTCGCCCCTCCTTGCCCCTCTGCTGGTCCCCATTCCTCCTGCAGTCTCCCTCTGCTCTCATATCACTTGCCTTCCATTATCCTCTCTTTAACACACTGACCACATTTTAACAAAACGAACCCATTTTCCTGCAGCTGTCTTTACACCTTTTTTTATGGCTGAAATAAATTCCATTGTGGATATGTACCACATTTTGTTTTATCCATTCATCTGTTGATAGACAAGTTGGCTGATGTCACACCTTGGCTATGGTGAGTTAGTGCACCAACAAACACAGACAGGTGTGCACGAATCTCTACTGTGCTGATTTAAGATCCCTTTGGGTAGATAATCAGGAGCAGCATAGCTGATCCTATGGTAGTTTAATTTTCGGTGTTCTGAGGAATCTGCACACTAACTTCCAGTGTCTACATTTGTCTCCCTTTTCCTGGAGCCCTCTGGCATTGTTGACATTTGCTTCCTTGGTGGCAGCCATTCTGGCTGGAATGAGATAGACTCTCAAAGAAGCTTTATATTTTTATCATATGTTTTGTGTGTGTGTTGGTGTGCATGCCACATATATGGAGGTCAGACAACTTCTGGTAGTTGGTTCTTTCTACCATGTGGATTCCAGAATTCTAATTTGTCAGACCTCATGACAGGTACCTTTACCCACTGAACCATCTTGCCAGTCCTCAAGGCAGTTTTAATTTGAACTTCTCGGATGGTTAAGAATGTTGAAAGTTATGCCGGGCGGTGGTGGCGCACGCCTTTAATCCCAGCACTAGGGAGGCAGAGGCAGGCGGATCTCTGAGAGTTCGAGGCCAGCCTGGGCTACATAGCGAGTTCCAGGAAAGGCACAAAGCTACCCAGAGAAACCCTGTCTCAAAAAACCAAAAAGAATGTTGAAAGTTTTGTCAAAGTATTGGTCATATATATTTCTTCTGAAAACTGCCTGCTCAATTCATTAGTCCATTTATTGACTACATAATTTTTGTGTTTTTTTTTTTTGAGTTCTTTATAGACTCTAAATAGTGATCTATCCCCTGTCTGATCCACAGCTGACAAAGACTTCTGTCCTATTCTATAGGCTGTCCTTCCACTCTGGTGAGTTTCCCTTTGCAATGTATACAGAAGCTTTTGAATTTCACGTAAGCCCACTTGTCAACTCTTGGATTGATTGCCTATGCTGCTGAAGTCCTTTTCAGAAAGTCCTTGTCTACATGTTGAAGAGACTAAAAAGAATATTAATCAAGAACAAAAAGAACCAAGGACTTGACTCATGCTACAACATGTATTAACCTGAAAAACATCATACAGATACATTAATAGTGTAGTGTTCCTTTATTATATAGTGAGAGAAAACAGTCACAAAACAACACAAATTATTCCATTTATACAAAATATCACGAATGGGAGAAGGGGGGTAAGGGAGATGGACATTAAAGAGATATCTGGAAGAGTAATGAAAATATTCCAAATAAAATATTGTGGTAATGTTCACACAACTCTAGGTATATAACAAAAACATACTGAGCTATGTATTTTAAACACCTGAATTGTGCTGTATATGAAATATATCTTAATGAAGCCACTATTAAAGAAAAAAAAACAGGTTGGCAAAGAACAGGATAAAAAGTATTAAGCCACGGAATAAAGTGGTATGTGAAGGGGGCCACTGTAAATCCTATGCGATGACAGTAAAAGGTGACAAATTTTCGTCTGTGAAGGATCAGAAAGTAAGTGCTTTAGCTTTGTGAGTCATGTAGTCTCCACTGCCATGATTCAACACTGCTACTGCAAAAGCAGCTGTAGAAAATCCATAAATGGATAAGCACAGCTAAGTTCCAATAAAACTTTATTTATAGACATTGGATTTGAATTGCTAATTCTTATGTGTCACAAATACTAAAATACATAAAAATTAGAATGGAGAGAAAATTAGTAAAATGCCTTTCACATAAGCATGGGGACCTGAGCTTAGTCCCCAGAACACACGTTAAAAAACCAGATGTGGTGTATGCAATTCTAATCCCAGTGCTGAGGAGGCAGAGACGGGAATATGCCTGGAGCTCACTGGCTAGCCAGCTTAGCCTAATCAGTTCACTCTGATGAGGGCCCAGTGAGACATTCTGTTTCAAAAAACAAGATGGATGGCTCCTAAGGAATAACACCTGATGATCATCTCTGACCTACACACATATAAACATGATCACACACAAATTAAAATAAGTAAAATAAAAATCCCTTTTAGCCTCATAAACTATACGAAAATAGATAGTAAACCAGATCTAGACACAGTTTGCAACTCCAGGACTCAAAGGGTAATACAGAAAGCAAGGAGGTAGGTTGGAAACCCCAGAACACAATTTGACTGTTTTAGAGGCAAAGAGAAGTCAGTGAACAAGAATGACATCTGAATTTCAAACTGTAGAGCATCCCAGCTGTGATAGACGAGATGGACCTGAAGGAACGGAGTGGGAAGCAAAAGGGTATTTCCTCTTTCTTCTCAAGAAGGATGGCCAAGGCTGAATAAATAATAATAAGGCTGAAAAGATGATAGAATAGAAAAATGTTTGCAAGTAAATACAGAAGACGGGGAATAGAAAGAACAGTTTAAAACACCTCTTGTGGTTTAGGCTTGAGGAACCAGGTGTGGAAGGAACAGTGTATAATTAACTAAGAGCCGGAGAAAAAACGTGAGGCAGTTCTCTGGAGAAGCAGGTAGTCAAAGGGATGTGCTCAGTGCCCAACAGTTTAAGTGCCCTTTACTTCTTCTCTCTCTAGTCAACGCCCCAAGGAACAGAATGCATTTCCCAGTCTGCTGATTTGGCAATGTGACTAATTTTGGCTGACAGAATAAAGAAGTGACAGTTTCCCTGATCTAAGTTTAAGCCAGAGGAGGCTTCCTATGTTTCCACGTTAATATTTTTATTTCTGTCATTTTTCATAAACACAAGTCCAAGCTACGAGCATGAGAGACACATGGACCAGAGCTGGCCCCACAAAACCCCAGGCTAGATTAGACAGTGTTCAGCTGACCTGCAAACCTGGCAGCACAGCAAGGCTAGAAGGTCATCAGACTACCCAGCTGGGTCAGCTCACCCACAGATGTGTGTGCAGTGATGAGTAATTGTGGCAAAGCTAATGAGTGCTTACAAAATATCTAGGAAATAATGTCAAAGAGGAAATGCAGGTAAGAGTTTAAAGCTAAGAAAACAAAACTAGAGGCAATACAATTTTTCAACATTTATTCAAATTACAAAAGCTTTAAATTAGTAAACCATTATTCTAGAAAGATATTTGCGTTCTATGGTAGACAGAATAGTGACCACTGATGTGGCTCGTATGTCAAATGCCCCCTACAGGCTCATGTGTTTGAATACCGGGTCCCTATGTAGTGGCCCTATTTGAGAACACTGGGGACCCTTTAGGAGGTGGAAGCCAGCTGGATTAAGTGGGTCTCCGTGGGACAGGTCTCGATGTGGCTAGCTCAGCTCTGTTTCTTGCTCATCAACCCAGATGTAAACGAGCACCCTCGCACTCCTCCCACTCCACTCAGAGGATGCCCCTACTACCACGCCTCCCTACCAGGCTGTACTGTACCCTCAAACCAGGAGCCAAAGCAACCTCCCCCTTAGGTTACCTTCTGTAACTGAAATGAGAGAGCCATGTCATGACACGTGACAAAAGAGGTTTTGCATGTGACTAGGGTTAAAGACCTTAAAATGGAGAGATTATCCTAGATTATCAACACGAGTCCAATCACATAAACCCTTAAAGTGAGAACTTTCCCAATTAGATCAGATGGAGCTGGAGCTGACAGAGAAATTCAAGCAGGACTATGATGAAGCCTGTCACTGCTTTAGATGGAGGAAAGGCGTACACAGCACGGAATGGGAGTGGTGCCCTGCAGATGGCTTACAGCTCCAGAAAGTAACCACCAACACCTCAGTTAGTCCATATGCTCCACGTCAGACTCCGAACCTAGTGAAGTACAAAACAGAAAATCGTGTTGTTTTAAGCCCCAAAGTTTGTGGTAATCTGTTATGGTAGTAACAGAAAATAAATAAGTCATCTCATAAAATGTGTGAAAGAAATAACAATAAAATTTTTTTAATCCCCAAACCCATCTAACATGAAATTCCATTCTTATTCTTAGCACTCAACAGACCCTATTATCACCACTAATCGTAGTATCCTCCCCACTAATGAGCAACTGAACACACTGGCAAACAATGGTAATCTTCATTTTAACGGTGCAGGCATCCTTTCAGACTGCTGACAGCAAGTTCAAGCAAGTGCCCAAGTGGAGGGATGTGCCATGTCTCAGTAGCTCTGCTGGTACCTACTAAATTCTGATGCCTCCCCAATGGGAGGAACTACATTTTAATCGTCTATTTACTAATGAAGTAACAAAGCCAACAACAGACCAGAGAGCCTGTTTAGGAAGAAAGTATTCTATTTAAAATAAACAAAGGTTCTAGACAAAGCCTTCAAATTTACATTAAATAAAATCTCGATTTCACAGCTAAATTTCCAATTATTTAATATGCAAAAAATATGAAATCTCCAGAGGATGAAGTGAATTCTTTTTTTGTAATTGTAAATATTTGTGAAGCCCCAAAAGGTCTGATAAATGAGATTATGATGGTTAAAGAGCAATGTACTTATCTATGGTTGGGACTTTACTTCATAAAATATTTGAGCTGTTCAATTAAAACATTTTTAGGTTTCAAATGGGACAGTGCTTTGGGAAAACTAAAGTCTAGTATGACATCATTATAGTATAGAACAAACCAGAGTCTTGGGAAACGGGCACTGTAGCATAAGCTTACAATCCCAGCACTTGGGAGGGAGACGGGGGAAGACCTTGAGTTCAAAGCTAACCTAAGCTATACAGCCAGGTCTAGTCCAGCCAAAGCCATACAATATGACCCTTTCTCATTTGTTCTGGGGACAAAGTACTTGGTCACCCAAGGTCCTGAGTTCCATCTCTACCACTACACGAAAGGGAAGTGGAAGGAAAACGCATTAATCAAAAAAGCAAAACTGCAATTAAACAAAATCCTTCAGTAATAGGGTACAAACTAACCTCACTGACCACTGCTTTGTTTCCACAGCCCCCCAAAGCCATCTGTCTTTACTCAAAAGACTCACAGTAAGAAGAACTTTGTTGTTTATGCAGTTAGGTGAGACAATGACGAGCTTAAGAGCTGTGACTTTCAGATCCATATAAATCATGCTGGAAGGGAGGGGGAGGGCAGGACACCTGGCAGTCTGCATCAAGAGAACAGAATGATCTACAGTTACCTGGGTAACTAAACCACACAGATTAAATGAGTAACAAGAGACTGTACTCAGCTAATAACTTTCACCCTGCCACATCTGTCCTCCAACAGAAACACGGAAGGAAAAGTAATCCATGGTCAGACCCAATCACACAAGACAAGAAAAAACAGTGCTATTATAAAGTTCACTTCGGGACTTGAAAATCTGTGAACCCAAGAGAGCAATCCAAGTATTTCCAAAGCAAAAAATCTTTTACATTGAGGTGGTTTTTGTTTGTTTTGTAAAAGTAACTTGAACTAAATAATAACGCTTGCGGCTAATATGAGATAAACATACCAACATCTCTAAGAGTGATTTATTCATTCTTTTTCAACTAAATGCAATTCTGCTCCACCTCAACTGGGAAAGCTGGAAAGAACACTGGGGGGGGGGGGGGGCAGAAAACTCCCAACGTTTCCTGACCCCACCACAGAGCTGAGAACACAGCCAAGCATGCAGACAGCCCAGCAGCCTAATCTCCAAGGAGAATCAGTCCCTCCACACTCTTACCATGTCTCTCCAGTGACAAAATTGAGAGAGAGGAAAGCAGGTAAGACAAACCTGAGAGGCTAGTGTGGCCATGTAACTCCTCAGGAACAAAGGAACTCATACTTTCATGGCCTTTTCCACATACCTCCATGGATGCTCCCAGGAAAGAGTGCAGCAGCTGGAGACTAGAGAGCCTCCCGAGAGGGTGCAGTCTGGAGGAAAAGGCCTAGGCAAACACCCACTGTCTCTGGTAGAAAGGAAGAAAACTATCACCAAAACTTCCACCTAGAGTTCTAGAGCCAAGGCAGGAAACAATACAGGGCTCAGTCTACTATCTACCCAGACAGGAGGCTGGAACTTCCCCCACAACCTGCAGCAGGTACAGACCCAGGGAGAAAGGAGAGGTGTGCTCAAAAGGCCTCTCTCCAAAGCACAGCCTCAGTGGGCCTCCGGAATCCTAAATCGGAATCTAGCCGGCCAAGACTGCCTGCCTGCCTCTTCTACCCCTTTCCAGCCAGGCGAGCACTGAGTAACAGGCCACAGCCTACTGCTAGGGGAGGACAGGCCCAGCGAGCTGCAGCTGCACAGCAGGGAAACAGCACCAAAAACACCACCAAGAAAAGCCCAGCAACTCAAGCCCCATGCTGAGCACAAAAGGTACAGAGATTTCGGCTGGTGGTAACCATGGAGACCACAAAGCCAAAACCTAGCTCAGCCCTTGACCACACTGGCTCAACACAACACATTAAAAGACAAGCAAGCCTACTTGTGTGTAAAATCTATTTACTTCAGTCTTGACTATTCTACACAGGACATTCAGCATCTGTCTCAAACAAAACAAAGCAGAAACAAAGAACAATGAAGAGAAGCAGCATCGCATGCCTCAGCTCTTGCCTCTGAAGTCAATCATTAAAAAATAAAGATGACGCCGGGCGTTGGTGGCGCACTCGGGAGGCAGAGCCAGGCGGATCTCTGTGAGTTCGAGGCCAGCCTGGGCTACCAAGTGAGTTCCAGGAAAGGCGCAAAGCTACACAGAGAAACCCTGTCTCGAAAAACCAAAAAAAATAAATAAATAAATAAAGATGACAACTAACATCAAGAACACATCTCATCAAGTTACTAAACAATCTTAGGACAGTTTGTCATATCTTTCTAAAGTGGGCATATTTCTTATGTTATGCTTTTTAGGGCAGTAAAAAGCATCAAACTGTACTACAGCAAAAATTGGGGGTGACACAATATGAATTTTCTAGAGGATAAACAAAAATGTTTTAAAATGTTCTTAAAGTAATAAGCTAATAAATACCTGCACATAGCAGAAATAAAAAGACAAACAGTCCAATAGAGGAATAGGCAAATGATGTACACGAGAAATACACTAAAGATACACAAAAACTCATACCTCCTAGTGTGGGAAACCGGGCACTCTCCATTCACCGCTGGGTAGGACATAAATTGGTACAACCTGAACTCCTCCAGCTTCTCACAACAAATCAGAATCCAGGCACATTCACACCCAAAGGACAGTGCAGGGACACAGTGTGCTCAGTGACAGAGACGGTGCCTAGCTTGTGTAAGGCCCTAGATTTCATCCCTAGCACCAAGAGGAAGGGCTGTTACTGCTGCTCCTTGTCTGTCACCCCCCAAAAGAGCCTCCTCCAAACTGTTTTCGCCAGCTCTGCAGGCATCCATATTAAACCCTACTGCACTTATGTTCACAAGTCATTCACCTCCATGCCCTGGCACCGCAGACACACCTTCTTCCTCACTCTCCTGCAAAACTAACTTGTAGTGGGTAGCCATTCCAGCTTTGGTCTGGAAGTTCCAACCCCCACTGAGGCTTTGGTAACTATCACGCCTACAAGGCGGGGCCAAGAGAGGGCCCTGAAGACCTGAGATCCGGATGCACCGCCCACGCTTGGTTCCTGGACCCTGGACCCTGGAGGTAGGCTGGGCAGAGTTCTCCAGAGAACACCGCCGGACTGCGCTGCGTCTTTCCCAGAACCCGCAACCTACCTATCCCTTCATTTGTAAGTTACGCCACTAAATAAACCTCCCTTTTAACTACGTGGAGTGGCCTTAATAATTTCACCAATACTAACTTCCAGGACTCAGCTCAAATACTTCTCGCCCTACTCTCCCTCAGGTAGATCTTAACTTCCTCGCATACCTGCGCCATTCCTACAATATGATGGCCATAATTAAAGGTAAGCTATAGCACAGATCTATGCTAATTTACAATACATTCAGGAGTCCAACTCATCAATAACAAAACCTGTGAACAAAAAATTTACTCAGGAAAAACAAAACAGAAATGGCTCTTAAACATGTTAAAAACCACAATTCCATTTGTTACCTATAAAACTAGAGAAGACAGTAGAGTTGGCTATGCTAAATATAAAGAAATACATTCCAATAACACTTGCTAGCAAGGATACAAATGGACAGCTGTTTCTTTCTTTCTTTCTTTTCTTTCTTTTCCTTTTTCCTTTTGGCACTAGAGATGGAATCCAGGGCCTTCCATGCTCGGCAAGTACTCTATCACTGAATCAATACACACTAACAAGCTAATTTTGGATTATCTATCAAAATTGAAAATATATACATCTTCTGACCAAAGAATTTTACTTCTCAGAGCTTACACTTCAAATACCTCCATTATACATAAGATACATGAATTTTACATAGTTATTCAGTACAGGGTCACTTATATTAATGAAATATTGGAAAGTTAAATTACATAAATTATAGTACATTTATACAGTTAAATATTATGTATCTATTTCCACAACATATTGTTAGAAACAGGCACAAGATGCTCGCTCCATGCACTACCACTTATACAAACGACAAGAAGTACACAGTTAAAATGCATATACCGTTATCACTCAATGGCTAAACACCAGGGCAGGAAAGCTACCTGCTTCTCACTATCTAAACCTTATACATCTTTAATTGCTTACCAAGAACTAACTCATTTAAAATAATTCCTTTAAAGACAAAAGGCAATTCTTTATGTTACTGTTAGTTCATTTTAAAGTGCTCCAGGAGAGAACAACAAAACAGGTACCTTTTCATATTCACATCAACATCTTGTGTAGTGCCATAGCATCGATACTACTTTGGCTACGTTTATTAACATAAGAATATGTTAAACAACTGGAAATTTACAAATTTCCTACACTTCAGTTTTCATTTTGGATATCACATAATCTAAGGGTTGTACCCTATCAAAATTCATTGAAAAGTAAGATTCTGTAGCTTGAACTGTATTTGACAGGCCCGACTACCCTCCAAAGCCACTGATTCAA
>CABHPR010126436.1:20479-31100 GCA_902168415.1 Peromyscus melanophrys | reverse complement strand
CGGGCAGGCAACGCGCATGATGAGAACGTGCTCAGTTACTACAGGTATGGCCCAGGCGGGGGATCCACCTCCTGAGGTCCGACGCTGTCGGGGCCTCTGCCTGGGCAGACGGGTGCCCTGTCCTCATCCCTGCCCTGCACAAAGCCTTTCTCCACACAAGAACGGCGCTGGGTGGCCTGAGGCCCAGGCTCAGCATAGTGGCCAGGCTTTTAAAAAGCATGTCATTGCCCTGTCTCTGGGCAGGTCTCCTGTGTTTTCACTTCTCTGCTTTTGTTTAATTTTTTATCTCATGTTTTGTGTGTGTGTGTGTGTGTGTGTGTGTGTGTGTGTGTGTGTGTGTGTGACATGCACATGTCACAGTTCCCATGGTTGATTCCTTCCACAGTGTGGTTCCTGGGGGTTGAACTCAGGTCATCAGGCTTGGCAGCAAGCACTCATTGCCCACTGAGCTCTTGTTTATTTTTTATTTTATTATTTTTTTGTGTGGCCTGTATGTATATCTCTGTACCATGTGCTTGCCTGGTGCCTGTGGAGGACTGAACAGGGCGTTGGATCCCCTGGGACTGGAGTTAACAGGCAGCTGTGAGCTGCCACATGGGTGCTGGGAATTGGACCTGGACCCTCTGGAAGAGCAGCCAGTGCTCTTAACCACCGAGCCATCTCTCCAGCTCCTTATTTTTTTTTTTGAGACAAGCTCTCACTATGTAGACCAGGCTACCCTCTAACTCATGGTAGTCCTCCTGCCTCATGAGTCATCACACCTGGCCTGTATTTTAGTTTGTTTGGGTTTTTGTTTGTTTTTCAAGACAGGGTTTCTCTGTGTGGCCCTGGCTGTCCTAGAACTCACTCTGTAGCCCAGGCTGGCCTCAAACCTGCCTCTGCTTCCTGAGTGCTGGGATTAAAGGTGTGTGCCACCACCACCTGGCTTTTTTGTTTTGAGACAATGTCTCACTCTTTAGCCCAGGCTGGTCTTGAGCTCAGGGAGATCTCCCTCCCTCCCTCATCCCTCCTCGGGCCGGGATTATAGGTGTGAGCCAGCACGCCTGCCCAGACATGTCTGACACAGTTGCACAGAAGCTGTGCCGGGTACTAATGAGATATCCTACCGCATCGCTCACACCCCATACCCTGGGAAGTAGGGAGCCCCGTCCCTGTAAAGTTGGGAAACAAGCAGAGAGTGTGAAAGACCTTGCCTGGTGTTTCAGGGTTGAGCCACAGTTCATACACAGGGTGGCCTGGCTCCAGGACCCAGAGGTAGCGAGGTGTGGTGAGGAGGAAGAGGCCTGATGTCACCCAGAGCGAGGCCCCTATTATCGTTCTCACTGACGTCAGACACCTCTCGCCAGCGGGTTCTTCCCACTTTCCCAGCCACCCGTGGCGTCCTGTCCTAGCTGAGCCTGGAGGGGAGAGAGATGTCCTCTCTGGCAGGTGTTGGTCCTCTGCTGCACCTCACCAGGGCCGAGTCCTCACCAGGGCCGAGTCCTCACCAGGGCCGAGCCTGCTGCCCTTGCCCCAGCTGCTGCTGTTCTCTGACCCACTGCCTCCTGCAGGTACCAGCTGAAGCTGTTTGCCCGCATGTGCCTGGACCGCCAGTATCTGGCCATCGACGAGATCTCCAAGCAGCTGGGCGTGGACCTGCTTTTCCTGTGCATGGCGGATGAGATGCTGCCCTTTGACCTGCGTGCCTCCTTCTGCCACCTGATGCTGCATGTGCACGTGGACCGTGACCCCCAGGAGCTGGTGACGCCCGTCAAGTTTGCCCGCCTCTGGACGGAGATCCCCACGGCCATCACCATCAAGGAGTGAGAGTCCGGAGGGTGGGTGGCTAGTCGGGGAGGGGCACAGGGTGGTGGGGCAGGGCATGGGGACCCTCATGCCTCCTGCTTCCATCTCTAGCTATGATTCCAATCTCAACGCCTCTCGAGATGACAAGAAAAACAAATTTGCCAGCACCATGGAGTTTGTGGAAGATTACCTTAACAATGTGGTCAGTGAGGCCGTGCCCTTCGCCAATGAGGAGAAGAACAAACTCACCTTTGAGGTGGGCTGTGGATGCTTGGGGCTGGGGGGTGGTGGGGCTGTGGTTCGCCCCTCCCTGGGCCTTGGTCTGCATCCAGGGATGGGTTGTAGAATCCATGACCCTGTTTTCCTGGTGTCCTCAACCCACCAGGGATTGCATAGATAGCTGAGGCTCCCCAGTGGGCAGATTCCCCAGGGTTCAGTGCCCAGAGGAGAGCTGCTAAGCTGAGTCCACTCAACTAAACAGCCAGGGTCTGCCATTCCCAGGCCCTGCCCTCCTGGGAATTCCATCCTCCTGACACCCCTGCATCCTGGTTTTCTCTATCCTGTTTGGACCCTAACAGAGCCACACTCTCCCCCTGGACAATCACCACCTTGGAAACCATGCCCCCCTACCCACCCAGTACACTGGTCTAACTCCACAAACCACACCTCTGTGTGTGTTGGTCCTGTCCCCCCCAAACCATGTACACCAGCCACACACCCCGCACTCACACTATGTGCATCCCCACTTGCCCTCACGTGGCCCCGCCCCTCCACAGGTGGTCAGCCTGGCGCACAATCTCATCTACTTCGGCTTCTACAGCTTCAGCGAGCTGCTGCGCCTCACACGCACACTGCTGGGCATCATTGACTGTGTTCAGGCACCCCCAGCCATGCTGCAGGCCTATGAGGAGCCTGGTGGTGAGGCTCGGCCCCCTCCTCGGTTCCTTCCTGGTCCCCACAGTGCTGCCTGCTTCCTGTCCCCTGCACCCCGCTGGCCCAGGTGCTGTGATGCTCTGGGGTCTTGCTTGGTCTTGAAGTTGAGTGGGGTTCAGCACGACCACTGAGTGAGAGGGATGCAGCCCCACCAGCAGGGAGTGTGGAGAGGACGGGAGCTCTCAGTCTGCAGCCCTCCCTGGTACCCCAGGACACCCACTCATCTAAATTGTGCTGGGGTCCGGCCCATGGTTTCAGCATTGCCGGCATAGTGTCCCTTCAGTCCCTCAGGCTTTGTAGTGGCTCTCAGCTGCACACCGAGATTCGCTCATCTCTCCACACCACCCGCTTGCTTTTGCTTGGTCCATTGTTCTTAGACTTGGCATAAAGCTCCCTGCAACCACACCCCTGCCCCGCACCATACCCCCTGCCCAAGCCTGCCTGGGTTAACTCTGTCCCTGTTTAGCAATTGTCCTGCAGAGATTGGGAACCCTGCTGTCCATCCCCTGGTGACCCCCTTCTGTGACCCACAGGCAAGAACGTGCGGAGGTCCATCCAGGGCGTGGGGCACATGATGTCTACCATGGTGCTGAGCCGCAAGCAGTCCGTCTTTGGTGCTTCCAGCCTGCCTGCCGGAGCGGGTGTCCCTGAGCCTCTGGACAGGAGCAAATTTGAGGATAATGAAGACATTGTGGTGATGGAGACCAAGCTGAAGATCCTGGAGATCCTGCAGGTGCTGGGCAGGTGGGTGGGAGGTCCAGCGGCGGGGGTGGGGAGCCCTTGGTATTCAGGTGGGTGGGAGGTCCAGCGGCAGGGGTGGGGAGCCCTTGGTGTTCAGGTGGGTGGGAGGTCCAGCGGCAGGGGTGGGGGGCCCTTGGTGTTCAGGGTCACAGGGTTTTGCCTGGTTATGTAGCCCAGCCCACTGGTCCTCGAGGTTCTTTTTGGACCAGCAGCACTGACATTACTTGGGACTCAAGCCCCACATAGACATGCTACTTCATGAAGAGCAATTAATGGCGTCCCAAAGAGGGATGGGGCCATTGTGGCCAGAGGGCATGAGGGTGACAGAGAGACCACCATAGGGAAGTCAGAGGTGGGGTTTCTATCCCGTGAAGACAGAGTTTAGTCACAGGTCCCCACACCCTGTCTTTGTACCTCAGTTCTCCCTCCTGGAGAGGGCTGTTGGTACAGTAGCTGGAAGGACAGTTCGGCCTGCTGACCTGCATACCCTGTCATTGTCTGCCCTGGGGTGTGTGTGGGGACTGAGCAGCAGATGGGGGACTCACTGCCTTATGCTGAGTGAGAGGAGGCGCCAACCACCATCACTGGACCAGGAGCTGGGGACAGAGAGGCTTGTTGTTTCGATGCCTTGGAGCATCCTGAGTGGTGGGGTCCCAGAGCCTATTCTGGGGTCCGCTCACCCCTCTTGGAGCAGCAGAGCTCCGGGAGACTGGTCTTCACATCGTCTGTCTGTCTAGTTCATCCTCAACGTGCGCCTGGACTACCGCATCTCCTACCTGCTGTCGGTCTTCAAGAAGGAGTTCGTGGAGGTGTTTCCCATGCAGGACAGTGGGGCAGACGGCACGGCACCGGCCTTCGATTCCACCAGTGAGTCTTGTTTCCTGCCACCTCCCCTGTCTGCAGCTCCCCAACCCATCCTTTCTACTCCCAACATGCATTTCCTTTGCCCCTTTGGTTGCCACAGTGAGGAGCAGGGCAGGGACCCTTCCTAACTGGGAAACAGGCCCGCAGGGAAGCTAGGACCTGACTAGGGTCATCATCATATCCCACCGGGAGCTGACCGGGGCCTGGGCTTCCTTGGGCTGCTGAACTTCCTGCCCCACGCTCTCAGCCTGGAAGCTCTGCCTCACGAAGGGGGGTGGGCAGGTGGAGGGGCTGCAGGAGCGGCTGGTGTGGACCCCCCATACCTGAGTTTCTCTCTGTCCCACGCCTCTGTCACTCTTGCTCTCCACAGCTGCCAACATGAATCTGGACCGCATCGGGGAGCAGGCAGAGGCCATGTTTGGAGTGGGGTGAGGCTGGGGTTGAGGTGGGCTCAGGTTCAGGGTTGGGGACAGGCTGTCAACATGAGGCTTGATGTTACCCACTTTGGACAACTTGGGTTTCCTGAGGCTGAGGGCTGGCTGTGTCCCCCAGAAGACCCTCCCTGGCTTGCCCGTCCCTCATGGTATAGGGTAAATTTAGGTCCTAGGCATTCTAGTAATTTCCCCCTCTTCCTGCAGGGCAGCTGTGCCTCTGTGTTGAGCACAGCTCGGAGCAGCTGTCCCATCTCACAGCAGGGCGAGATGGGGGTGTTGCAGCAGCATGCCCCCTCCCCATCCCTCTATGCTGGAGTGGACTTGCCACCCAGAGCCTCTGCCAGTGGGTGCCAGCCTTCCTTGGTGTCTGGCACATTCAGTGGATCTCTTCTCAGAACTCCACTGTGAATTCATAAGATAGGGGCTGGCAATGTACTTCAGTTTGTAGAGTACTTATCTAGCATTCAGAAGTCCTGGGTTCGATCCCCAGAACCACATAAGCCAGGGGTGGCGTTGCACACCTGTAACCCCAGCATTCAGGAGGTGGAGGCAGAAGGGCCAGAAGCTCAAGGGCACTACGTAGTGAGTTCGAGGCCAGCCTGGGCTACATGAGATCCTGTCTCAGAAATAAACCAGAACACAGTAGTGCAGAATAGATTCAATAAAGCTCACAAATTTACAAGGGAAACAATGCATTGAAATAGTTATCAAAATGCTGAAGACAATAAATCGGAAGTAACAGCTGCGTATGTGGCTCTTTATTAGCACATCAAGTAGCAGCTGCATAGGTGGGTGTAATTAGCAGTGTGACTTCAGCTAGTGGCGAACATAAATGGTATTTCACAATTTTCATTAACAACTTTGAGGTGATGTGAAAGTGTCTGTGGTTTTTACTGGTGGCAATCCCCCAGGCTCAGCTGGTATTCTCTCACTGAAGGAGGGAGGTGTCTTCTCATCCCCTCAGTGTGCGGGGACTATGGATCCCACACGAAGGGTTCCTGCGTCAGGGGCTTGGTTGAGGGCTATCCTGAGGGTACCCAGGACAGTGATTCCCTGTCCGTGGGTGGGAAAAGGCGGATGCAGTGAGCGAGTGGTGCCCTGGGTGTGGCCCTGCCGCAGCGGTGGCAGAGCCTGCCCGTGCCCGTGCCCTCACTCACTGGCTCCCACTCCCGCCCGCCCGTGCTGGCAGGAAGACCAGCAGCATGCTAGAAGTGGATGATGAGGGCGGCCGCATGTTCCTGCGGGTGCTGCTGCACCTGACCATGCACGACTATGCACCGCTCGTCTCCGGAGCCCTGCAGCTGCTCTTCAAGCATTTCAGCCAGCGCCAGGAGGCCATGCACACCTTCAAGCAGGTGAGGGCCGAGGATCTAGCTGCTCGTAGCTTGGCAGGGATGTTGGGCCTCGCTGAAGGACTTCCAGCCCTGTTCAAATCCTTCAGGGGAGGGTCCAGTCTTGGCCACCTTTGGCACCTCCTGCCCTGACTCACTTTTCACGTTGTGCACACCTTTGCTGACCATTCCCTGCCAAGCCTGGCTTGCAGGCGTCCGTCCGTCACTGTGGCATCCTGTCCCCTTGGCAGCCTCCTGTGAGATGCTTGCTGGTCAGGGCTGGCATTTAGCAAGCACTCATGATGTACTCGTCCTTGATGCCAGTCTGCATTGGTTCCCCAGAATTCCCCCAGCTCCCTCAGGATGTGACACCCCTCTCAGCCCCATGTGAGAGGAGGACATTGAGGCCCAGGCCCAGTGAGAGGGAGGGGGGACCACATGTAGGCCCTAGTCCTTAGAGTTCAGGTCCCCTTTCACCTGGGTTCAGTGACCCTGCAGTGCTTCTCTGGCCTGTTCAGCATCTGAGTGACCAGTGACAGGTCACAGCGGTGTGTGACATGAGTTGATTTTAACTGTGGCCAGTCGACATGTTAGCTCACTGCAGGGAGGCTTCCTGGAGGAGGGGGCTGTAACAGACGGAGGTGATGCTTGGGTGGGGTCCTGGTCTATCGAGGGCACTGTAGTTCCCTGCGTGACAGCAGATCTGGGGACCTATGGCCCGTGAGTCTGTTACGCCCTCCCTGTACAGGTCCAGCTGCTGATCTCAGCCCAGGATGTGGAGAACTATAAGGTGATCAAGTCGGAACTGGACCGACTGCGGACGATGGTGGAGAAGTCAGAGCTGTGGGTGGACAAGAAAGGCAGTGTCAAGGGCGAGGAGGGGGAGGCGGGCGCCACCAAGGACAAGAAAGAGGTGAGCTGGCTTCCGGGAGCCAAACAGGGTGCCCCAAAATGAGGGGACCCGGATGACTCTACCCTCTGTATCCTCAGCGACCCTCGGATGAGGAGGGATTTCTACAGCCACACGGGGAGAAGAGCAGTGAGAACTACCAGATTGTCAAGGGCGTGAGTGGCAGGGTGTGGGCGGGTGGGTGGGTGAGGGGTGGGAAGTGTCCTGCAGCTGGCTTCGACCTGACTCAGATGGGGCTCCTGCTGGTCCGGCTTCTCTCAACTCCTCCCTCTGGGCCCTGCAGCCAGGCATCTCCCAGCTTTCTGGCATGTTCCAAACAGCCCCACCGAGGCCCGGATAGTTATTTTAAAGCTGAAGGAACTTAATGAGGCTCCGCTTTACGGCCCTGTCGCTCTGCACTTTACGGGTGGGATGGGATTTTAGGGATTCACCGGTTTGCCGGGACGGCCTGATTCAGCAGCGGCAGCAGCCCGGCGGAGTCCTTTCCCTCTCCCGTCCTGTCCCTTTGGTAGATGGGTGTGGCTGCAGCTAGCCAGGCAGAGGGACCCTGAGGAGGAGGCACAAGGCTCCCATCTCCCCTGTCTCCCTGCAGATCCTGGAGAGGCTGAACAAGATGTGTGGGGTGGGGGAGCAGATGAGGAAGAAGCAGCAGAGGCTGCTGAAGAACATGGACGCCCACAAGGTCATGCTGGACCTGCTGCAGATCCCTTATGACAAGGTGACTGGCGTCCAGCCTGCTTATGCTGTACCTCTGTACCACCGTACCTCAGCCCTCCGGGGCTGGCCTCGGCCAAGCCAGTCACCGCCGGCTCTTCTGAGTTGCTCCTTGGTTGCTGTGATCCCCCACTCCCCGGGGTGCTGGGCATTGGACCCAGAGCCTTGCTCATGTCGCTCTTCACTAAGCTATACAGCCCTTGAGTTCGATTTGACCCTAAGGCTTAACCATGACCTCAGCCTCCTCCTTCCCCTCCTCTGGGCTAACCTTGCCTATCAATCAGCTCCATCTGGACCAGTGGTTCTCAAACTGTGGGTCACAACCCCTTTGTGGGGGCTCAAGTGACTTTTTCACAGGGGTCACCTAGGACCATCAGAAAACAGACATTTACATTATGATTCATAGTAGTAGCAAATTACAGTTATGAAGCAGCAATGAAAATTTTATGGCTGGGGGTCACCACAACATGAAGAACTGCATTAAGGGGTCACAGCATTAGGAAGGGGTCCAGATTATGGCCCTTTGACCCTGGGCTCCTTATCCCAGTGGGTCCATGATACCTGGTCCTTCCCCAGGCCTCCTTCCCTCACTAGCCTTTATCTACCTTTGACCCCAGCCCTTCGCCTTGGCTGATTTTTTTTTTTTTTTTTTTTTTTACCATTTGTGTATGTGTGCACACGCTCAGAGTTCAGAAGAGGGTGTCAGAAGATTCCCTGGAGATGGAATTTATAGGTGTTCGTGAGCTGTCTGGTCTGGGTGCTGGGGGTGGAACCTGGGTCCTCTGCAAGAGCAGCATGTGCCCTTAACAGCTGGGCGTTGCTCCAGGCGCCTGAGCTGATCTTACACATACATCTCAGGCTGCATCCGGACTTTTTAATTAATGTGTGTGTGTGTGTGTGTGTGTGTGTGTGTGTGTGTGGTCAGGAGACACGTCTGTTCTCTCCTTCCATCTTCACATGGGTTCTAGGGGTCAAACCCAGCTCACCACAGGCTAGCGAAGCTCCTTAGTTTTGCATTGCTGTAGTGGAGACCAAGACCCAAAGCATCCTGGGGAGGAAGGGGTTTATTTAATCTCAGCATAGGAAGCATATATATTTAATCTCCCATCATAAAGGGAAGTGGGCAGGAACTGAAGCAGACGCCACGAAAGGGTGCTGCTTACTGGCTTGCTTCCATGGCTCGCTCAGCTTTTGAGGACCACCTGCTCAGGGGTGGCACTACTCAGGGGTAAGGGCCACTACCATAGTGGGCTGGGCCCTCCCATAACAATCATTAACCAAGAAAATGCCCCAAGGACTTGCTCACAGAGCAATCTGATGGATGCATTTCCCCACTGAGCTTCCTGTAAAGCTCCCCCACCCCACCCCACCCCAACTCCATTCCCTATGCTTTTTTAACCCTAGCCTAGAGGCTTATGGGATCCTGACCACTTCCAGCCACCTCAGGCCTGTCCCCCCTGGTGACTACTTCCAGCCACCTCAACCTGTCCCCCTGGTGACTACTTCCACCCACCTCAGGCCTGTGTTCCCCCGGTGGCCCAGCAGCCACCTCAGGTCTGTCCCCCCTGGTGACTACTTCCAGCCACCTCAGCCTGTCCCCCTGGTGACCACTTCCAGCCACCTCAGGCCTGTGCCCCCCCCCCCCCCCCGGCCCAGCAGCCACCTCAGGCCTGCCCCCCCTGGTGGCCCAGCAGCCTCTCTTTGCACACAGGGGGACAACAAGATGCTGGAGATCCTGCGCTACACACACCAGTTCCTGCAGAAGTTCTGTGCCGGGAACCCTGGCAACCAGGCCCTGCTGCATAAGCACTTACAGCTCTTCCTCACACCAGGGGTGAGGCACATGTGGGCGCCTGCGCAGGGTCCCCAATGGCCTTCCTCTCTCCGATGGGCCCCACCCGTCTCTGATGGCCCTCCCCTGCCCCCCACAGCTCCTGGAGGCCGAGACCATGCAGCACATTTTCCTCAACAACTACCAGCTGTGTTCCGAGATCAGCGAGCCCGTGCTGCAGCACTTTGTACACCTGCTGGCCACGCACGGGCGCCACGTGCAGTACCTGGACTTCCTGCACACCGTCATCAAGGCTGAGGGCAAGTACGTGAAGAAGTGCCAGGACATGATCATGACCGAGGTGAGGGCGGCCTGGGCCACAGGGAACTGGGAGGCGGGTCCCAGGGAGAGCTTGGGAGGGAGAATGGAAGCCGGCAGAACTCGGGGCACTTGTCCAGAATTGGTCAGGAGAACCTGGACTTCGGGGCCTGGTGCAGAGTGGGAATGCACAAACCTATTCTCACCCAAAACATGGAGAACGGGCTGAGCCTTGATCCCAGTCTGGGAGGTCTGTTCCCTAGGAGCACCTCACAGTGGGCTGGGGGCAGGGAGGGACAGAGACAGGGATGTCCGGGTGAGACACTACAGCTGAAGCATTCGCTTTGGCCGTGTTAACTCCTGACCGTGAGGGAGAGGAGAGAGGTGGAGCATGCTTCAGTTCAGTGCACACGCTGGAGACTGAGGAGATTTGGCCACTTTCCGGATCCAGGGTCAAGGTCTCTGAAGGAAGAGGGCCAGACACATCAGCCAAGGAATCCCAAAACTCAGGCAGGAAGCCAGGCAAGATGGTTCACATCTGTGACCCTAGCAATTAGGAGGCTGATGTGGATCAAGAATTCAGAGTCAGGCTGGAGAGATGGCTCCATAGTTAAGAGCACTGCCTGCTCTTTCAGAGGACCTGGGTTCAATTCCCAGCACTGGCTCATGACCACCTGTAACTCTAGGTTCAATGGATCCAACACTCTTCTGGCCTCTGTGGGTACTGCACACGTGTGGTGGACAGATATACATGTAGGCAAAACACCCATATACATAAAATAAATAAAAACCAACAATTAATTAAGAGTTCAAGGTTTGC
>CABHPR010126436.1:0-10591 GCA_902168415.1 Peromyscus melanophrys | reverse complement strand
CTCATCCTACGGTCCATCTACTACTTGGGCATTGGGCCCACACTCAACATCCTGGGTGCCCTCAATGTGAGTGCTGCGAGCTCCTCTGACCACCCTGCTGATCCCTGCCGTTCTTGTGCCAGCTCCTTGTAGGCCTGCTCTGTGCTTCTCCCACAACTCAGGCAGCCAGGGATTAGCCACTTGAGATCAGCAGCCTTGGGCGTCAAATGCAGGGTGCTGGCCATGCACTGCCCACGGGCCATGCACAGGTAGATGTCAAACTTACGACTTTCCCTAACCCAGCACTGTAAGACTGGGGTCTTCTACGTTCCAGCCTGCTTCACCTGAGCCTCATTTTCCCCAGGGCTTCACTTCTTTGATACTGCACCTCTCACGACTCATTCCACGGGACTAGCCTCTGGGCTGGGCTTGGTGGCAGGGCTGAGGGTTAGGATAGATGATGGGGTGCTGACCGCCACATTCTGCCCTTTCTATCCAGCTGACCAACAAGATCGTGTTTGTGGTGAGCTTCGTGGGCAACCGTGGTACCTTCATCCGTGGCTATAAGGCCATGGTCATGGACATGGAGTTCCTGTACCACGTGGGCTACATCCTGACGAGCGTTCTGGGCCTCTCTGCTCACGAACTCTTCTACAGCATCCTGGTGAGCCGCAGCGGGGCTGGGTCCGGGGCTTCCATCCCTAGTCGCTCATAAGCCTCCATCTGTCCCACCCAGAGGAGGGGTCAATCCGGACTTGCCAGGCATTTGTCCCCCAACCTCTGACCTGAACACAGTGTGTAACTCTAAGCAGGTTTCTTATCTGCCCTATGTCTCATGACAACTCTGCCTCCTAGACTCACAGGGTGAAACGTACAACTGTGTGAGAAATGCTTAGAATGCGTCCCTGGGAGTGAGTGTAGCGTAGGAGTTGCCAACCTTGAGGAGCAGCTGGTGTCCGCTCAACCTGAGATTCTCCTAGAAACCTCCCAGCTTGCTTCACTCCGGCCTGGGTACTGACCCCACGGGCAGGGCCTGACTTACTGAGGTGCTGTCCCTGCAGCTCTTCGACCTCATCTACCGCGAGGAGACGCTGTTTAATGTCATCAAGAGTGTGACTCGCAATGGCCGCTCCATCCTGCTGACTGCCCTCCTGGCCCTCATACTAGTCTACCTCTTCTCCATCGTGGGGTTCCTCTTCCTCAAGGATGATTTCATCCTGGAGGTGGACCGGCTGCCTGGGAACCACTCCAGAGGTCTTGGGAACTTCCTTTCTGGGGTGGGTGTGTGGGGGTGACAGTGGGCACGCAGAGGTAACTGTCAGCACCAGACAGGGCATGCCTGTTCCTCTAGACTCCCTGCCTCCTTCTGTTGGGTTTTGGGGACATCTAGTCTGCACCAACCTGCATGCTCTAGTCCACTGCAGTCTGGGGTAGGCAGAGCCATGGAAGCCCACGTAGACCTGTCATTCATGGAGACCCTGGTGTCTGCAGGGGCTGCCTCGGGCCAGGCCCAGAGTCACAGAGACCCTCCCTAGCTGTAGTGTGAGCCAGCAGGAGGGGAGGCCTCCCAGGGACGTGTCTCAGGACAGAATAGAGCGATGCTAAGGTCAGACAGACATTTGTATCTCCTTGTGACCTTATTCCTATCACCTCTAGCCAGCACCCTGGGAATGTCACATGGAGCTGCCACATTTATGGGCACATGTAGTGGGGACAAGATAGACTGTGTCTCGGAGGTATCGGTGCCTGAGATCCTGGAAGGTAAGGCTGAGACACCTGCAGGATGGGGTAGGACAGGACAGAATGGGCAGCCCGGGTCTGAGCGTACCGACTACCCACAGAGGACGAGGAGCTGGAGAGCACTGAGCGGGCCTGTGACACTCTACTTATGTGCATCGTCACCGTCATGAACCACGGACTGCGCAATGGTGGCGGTGTGGGTGACATCCTCCGCAAGCCCTCCAAAGATGTGAGTAGCCCTGCCCTGCCCTTGGGCCTCAGCCAGGCAGCAGCTGGGTCCCCTCCATGCTGACCATCCCACCCACTTCTGTGAATGCTCCCTGCTTCCTAGACCCAGCCAGTTTCTGTGACATTGTCCAGAGCTATCCACCCCAGCCCACTTAGTCTCACTGTAGATGCTACAAGGGACACCATGGCAACCTGTCTTGGCTCTGAGGCTTGGGAAGGTGTGAGCCAGGCATCAGTCTCTGGCTTCCTCAGCCTGGGGGGGGGGGGGGGGCAGGGTGGAGCAGGACACTGAGTCAGCTCTGTGAGGAGCCTCAGAACTTAACACAGAGCTGCTGGCTGTCCAAGCCATCAATTCCCAGTTGCTTGGGAGAAGTCATCTCTGGCTAGACAAAGGTTCTGGAATGTGTGAGACATCCTGAAAGTTGACCTAGGAGTTCACAGCTGCCCTTTAACTAAGTTAAGGCAGAAACAAGCCCCATTTTTAACAGGACAAACTGGTAAGGGCTTCCTCCTGGCCAGCCCTTTCCAAATGTCAGCTCAGGGCTTCTTTGAGTTGACAGATGATGTCACTGCCATCCTTAGGCTCCCACATTTCTCTCTTGGGGCTTGGAGTGAGCACAGCCACATGGCCTGCTGAACTGTGTCCTCACAGTACCCCACCCCCACCCCCCACCCCACTGTGCAGGAGTCCCTCTTCCCTGCCCGGGTGGTATATGACCTCCTGTTCTACTTCATCGTCATCATCATCGTGTTGAACCTCATCTTTGGGGTGATCATCGACACCTTTGCCGACCTGCGCAGTGAGAAGCAGAAGAAAGAGGAGATCCTCAAGACCACATGCTTCATCTGTGGTGAGGCCCACTTCCGCGCTTAGCTGGTTCCTGCCGCGCCACTGGAGGCTTCTACACCGTGGCACCCCAGTTCCACCCTTGCTGAGGCCCCCACACAAGGTGGATGGTTGCTTGCCCATCCCAGGATGGAGGGAGCCGACCTAGCTTGTGCTGGGATTGGCAGGACCTGGGAAACCACTGCTTCAAGCCTGGGCCTCCAGAAGAGGAACCTAAGGGCACTGTGGTCTCAGGCTTCTGGTTTCCATCCACTGCTCCTTCCAAACCCAGTGACCAGGGCCCAAAGAGCAGGGGTCACCTGCAGGACAGACTGTTGACCCAGCTAGTCCTGTCCCCACTGGGCTCAGGCAGCTGCTCTGCAGGAGGGGTAGCATCTCCATGGCTGAGCAGTGGGAGCTTTAGTAGAGTGACCCAAACAGCCCAGGATGAACTGTCGAAAGTCACCATGGTGGCCCTCAAGTGGGTAATGGCTTCACTTCCTCCCTCTGCCCCCAGGTCTGGAGAGGGACAAGTTTGACAACAAGACAGTCTCCTTCGAGGAGCACATCAAGCTAGAGCACAACATGTGGAATTATCTGTACTTCATCGTGCTGGTCCGTGTCAAGAACAAGACAGACTACACGGGCCCCGAGAGCTACGTGGCTCAGATGATCAAGGTGAGTGTGTACACCACCGCAGGCCTGGCTCTGCTGGTCCACAACCTGGGAGGAGATGCTACATCTGCTGGCCTTGGCCTGAAGGTTGACAGCTGCCGACGCTTGTTGGGCCAGCCAGGGAGTGAGGAGCAGCTGCGGCCGCCCTTGGCTGTGCAAAACTCTGCTAGCCACCCGTGGATTCACTCCACTGATGTGAGGAGAAAATGAACTTGCAGGGAACCCGTCAGCCCTGGAGGAACACGGTGTACCAGGGCCCTCGGGTACAGCAGCGCTGGGGCAGTATGGACTGGGGAGAGCCCACTGAGGCAGGCTGATCCCACAGGGCCTCTTAGAAGGCACAGCAAGGGAGGATGGCTTCCTAAAGTCAGCATTGTCCCAATCTGAAAGCCTAGAAAGGTTTAGAGGAATTAAATATAATCCTTCTGATTTCCATAGTCATGGCGGCAGTGAAGAGCTTTGTCTCGAGGGGTTTATCTGTTGGTCTGAGAATTCACAGCTTGTGACAGGGAACCAGAAAACTTGGCCGGTGCCCCTCCCTCCTGCGGCCGCTTCTCTCCTGGGAAACGTGTGCTAGCTCTCCCCAGCAAGGCCTAGCTCTGTTGGCCATCCGTGTACCTCTCTTCTTCCTTGGGTACGGGGCATGCACCTCTGGCAGCAGAAAGCAGGGTGCAAGGGCAGGGAGTGAGCAGATGGCAGAGATGCCCGCAAACGGCTTACTAGTGGACAGGGCCACCTCATGAAAGGCAGCCTGCTGTGGCGGTGGAAGCCCACCTCTGGCTTCCTCCTGCCCGCCTGGGAGGACCAGGCCTGTTCCGATTTTCCCATGACACACTCCCTGCTAGCCATCTGGTTAAGGGTGTGGCTGTCCCAGTGCAATGCCTCCCTGGTCCTCACCCCAGCACTTCGTTCCAGAACAAGAACCTGGACTGGTTCCCACGGATGCGCGCCATGTCCCTGGTGAGCGGCGAGGGTGAGGGTGAACAGAATGAGATCCGAATCCTGCAGGAGAAACTTGGCTCCACCATGAAGCTAGTGTCCCACCTCACCGCCCAGCTCAATGAACTCAAGGAGCAGGTGTGTTCCCAACCTCAGGGTCCTAAGCGTCTCCACCTGTGGTGTCTTCTGCAGCAGCCAGGCAGGGCCGCCAAGGGTTCAGTGTGGTAGAAACTTGCTACCCAATATACCTCCATAACCCTTCTTATCTCCCAGTTGCACCCAATCAAGGGTTTGGCAGGCTGAGGACACCCTGGGGGTTGGGGGTGGCTGTCACCAGTGCTGAAGGGCAGCTGGGCTCTTGGGGGAGGATGCAGCCTTTCACGGTGCTGTGGAGAAGGGAGCTGGGCCACCTGACGAGACTTGTTTAACTCAGATGACAGAGCAGCGGAAACGGAGGCAGCGTCTGGGCTTTGTGGATGTGCAGAACTGCATGAGCCGCTGAGCAGAGCCACGGAAGCCCCCACAGGAGGTCCACGGCAAACATTACCGCCCTTCCTTCAGGTCAGGTGGCCATCGGCCTCTGGAGGCCAGGTGCCCACCACCTCCTGCTCTGCTGGCAACCCTCCCGCAAGCCAGGCTCTGGCCAGCAGGGGTACTTCAGAGCACAGTCCTGCTTAGAGCCCTTGAAGAGACTCAGTTTACCTTAGTGCCTTAGAGGACACTAGGTCCTCCAGACTGCTGTGCCTTGAAGCAGTGACTGACACTCCTCAGTGGTCCCCGCAGGGGTTGGAAGTGGGCCGCCTCTCATCTCCAAGCACTACATTGTGGCTGTCCCCTGCCTTCCTCCTGCCTCGGACGGTGGTAGCCTGCTGTTATTAGCTACTTAGGGCTTGATACTTAACTTATTCCCCGGGGTTATCCCACCCTGTTGTGCCTGCTGGGGACAGTGTGCTGAACGCTTGGCCCCGTCCAAGGCGCTGGATGACTCAGGATGAATGGCTTTGTAGGCAAGAGTCACTAGCCCAAGGGACAGGACTGAGCTGTATGAAAGTGGTGTCTGACTGCTTTTTCCTCTTTGGTGTCATGTTTTACAAGTCCTATGTCCTGAGAACTAACGTGTTAATTGCCTTAAATAAATTAATGGAATCCAAGTCCACCAGGGGCTGTGCTTCTGCTTCCCACACAGCTGGTGGCCAGTGTGCCCTGGTGGCCTGGCCTCCCCTCAGGCTCAGGACAGATGCCACCTGCTGTACCCCAGTGCCTACCAGAGCTCTGGTTACTTGACTGGCTCCACTGAGCTGCAGCCCTGGCCTTGATCCACTTGGCCGCTGCAGGACATCTGGGTAGGACTGAGACCTAATAGGAGCGTGAGGTTCGAGCAGGTACAGTAAGGTGGCCTGTGTGTCTTGTAGCCCTCCACAGAACCTGCCCGGTGCTGCCGCCACACTCAGTTCAAGCTTGGCTACAGCTCTGCTGTTCCTCAAGCCACCTAGGCATGTGTACTTCTGCAGGGCTGGAGTGAGAGACTTGAGCTGTCCCGAGTCTGTGGTAGAGGGCCAGGCAGGACGTATGCTACAGGATGCCCGTCCCCACACTTAACTGCATATCCTGGTGTCTCCCCAGCTGCTCCTACACAACAGGGAGCCTCAGGACCCTCACTGGGTTGTGGACCTCAGGCTGGGAGGGTCCTCTGTCCCCTCTGCTCGGGAGATGCCCTGGCACATTCTATGCGGCATCCCTGCTCAGGCAGACAGGGCCCCCATGGGCTGGTGAGTCAGGTCCAAACGGAGAGTGGAGAACTGGGCAGCTTTATTGACCAGGCTCAGGTACGTGGGCGGGACAAGACCCGAGCCCAGGCTTTATGCTTCTCCTCTGGCCTCGTGGGTGCAAACTTCTCCTGGAGTTTCTTCCACACGCTCTTATCCATCTCCTGAAATTCTTCCAGGGTGTCTGCACAGGGAGAGACAGAATGCTGATGTCACAGGCTGTCCCCAGAAGAGCCCACTTCGCTTTCTAGTGCCCCAGGCACTGGGTCTGTACGGTGAAAGGCAGTTCAGTGGTTAAACCGAAACATGACAGGCAGTGATGGGACCCACGCATAAGGGTTACCTGACCACCCCATCAGCACCACAGATGTACACTTCCTGCCCAATCCACAGGAACTTGTAAAGAAACGGCCCCAATGTTCTTCAAGCCGGGCCACTCGAATGTCAGCCTTAGCTATAGGCACCGAGGTAGAGGGAGGCAAGCGCCTGCTCCGGAAGCATCCAGATGAGGAGCTGCCAGACTCAGCAGTATGGGTCTCTGCAGGCTGGAGGGGAGAAGATGGATGCCTTCCCGCACCCCCAGTCCCTGAACCCTTGCAATCTTGAGTTCAACTCTAAAACTAGGACAAGACCACATGTAGCATGAATCTTAGAGAGTCTTATTAATAAAGTCAAGCCTGAGGCCAGTTATTGAGGTGAACACTGGAAGGTCAGAGAGACAGAATAAGCCACAGCTAATCTCACCTGGCCAACTTCTCAGCTGGTCTTGTTTCCTCAGATTGGAGGCCTCTGAGTCCTCATCCAGAATGGGCCTCAGCTGAACTGCTGCTAGAAGCCTGAATGCTTAACCAGGTCAAAAGTTTCTCCAGGCCAAATGCTTCTCCAGGCCAAAGGCCTCTAGTTTCTGGTCCTCACGCCTTATATACCTTTCTGCTTTCTACCACCACTCCCTGGGATTGAAGGCGTGCTTTCTGGGATTAAAGGCATGGGTCACCACGCCTGGCCGTTTCCCATGTGGCCTTGAACTCACAGAGATCCAGAGGGATTTCTGTCTCTGGAATGCTAGGATTAAAGGCATGTGCTACCACTGCCTAACCTCTATGTTTAATATTGTGGCTGTCCTGTTCTCTGACCCCAGATAAGTTTATTAGCATACACAATATTTTGGGGAACACAATACCACCACAACCACACACCTCCCAAGCTGGGTTTGTGGCAATCAGGGTGGTAATGTCAGCCTTTCACGGTGGTGGTGGTGGGGTGTGTGTGTGTATGTGCACATGCAGAGAGCCATGTTTAAGAAGCACACACACGAGCCAGGCAGTTGTACTCCCACCACTCATGAGGCAGATCTCTGGGAGTTTGAAGCTAGCCTGGTCTACATAATGAGTTCCCAGAGCTACACAGAGAAAACCCTGTCTTAATCCCACCCCAACACAAACACATCATGATCCAAGCAGTTCTTCCCTAAGCTGACAGTTTGGGTGTGGTGGTTTTTCACAGCATGCTGGCCTCTACCCACAACCACAGGTGTCTCTGGACAAGGCTCCTATCTATGGGGCAGACAGCTATAGCAGCCCAAGAACTCTCCTCAGGCTGGGCGGTGGCGCACACCTTTAATCCCAGCACTTAGGAGGCAGAGCCAGGCGGATCTCTGTGAGTTTGAGGCCAGCCTGGTCTACAGAGTGAGATCCAGGACAGGCACCAAAACTACACAGAGAAACCCTGTCTCAGAAAAACAAAACAAAAAAAGAACTCCCCTCAGCTAGGAGCCCATGACATGTCATTCTATAGTTCATAGATCTTAGACTTAGATACTATCACGGTACTGCTTACCTTTCAGGGACTTGATTTTAACAAAGGCACTGGCTTAAATGACTGTGTATGGGTAGTGGCTCCACATCAGCTTGGGGCACTGTGTGGCAGCCACCAGCACAGCCTCCCACCCTGCGACTTTCACAAAGTCCAGATCCCCAAACAAGACCCAAAGTGTGACACTGGGATCCCTGCCCTCTGACACATTAAGGTGGCCACACTGCAGGCCTGGCTGGTCCTTTGTGTATGTGGATCCTTGTTCAGGTAGTCCTGGCTCCACACAGTTACAACAAAAACATGAGGCCTGCTGTGCACACACTGTTGGAGTTTCCTGGGCTGACTAGAAGCCAGACCAGAAGTTAACATGCTGCCCGCTGCCCGCCACCCGCCCAGAGGCTTCCTGAAGTCTAGCAGAAGGGACAAGCACAGGCCGGTTGGAACCCAAGTCCATGCTGAGTTCATTCTCAGGATCCCTCAAAGGCACTCCATCACTGCTGGTGATGACGTCACCAGGGATGTGGGAGTAAAGAGAGGCCTGGCCACACAGCAAAGACTGCTCTCCTGAGACACAGCAGATGCCACAGGTTCCCATCTGCTCAGAAGGGTGAGAATTCTAGAAGGTCAAATCTCCATTGCCAAAAGGAAGGAGAAATTTCTAGAGTACCAGACAGCCAGCGTTTCAGGACCATGCCCTCACTGAAAAGGTTAGCCTATTTTTACATACAATATCCTTGGCAGTAAAAATAGCAATTTTCCAGTACCCACCTGCTCTGACCCTGCCCCCACCCCCGCCACCCTTTCAGCGACAATGGAAATAGGGAAATAGGGAGGGGCTGACTGCCAGGGGCTTCCTTCCTACCAACTGCGTTCTAGCATGAGTCCTAAACAGACCTCGTTAGACGCATATCGAACCTGCAGACCACATCTCCTGGGACAGATAACTCACAGGCGGATATCCCCATACTCATTTACTGAATGGCTTTTTGTTTTAATTAAAAGGCTCATTGTTTATAAAGCCCCCTTAGGACCATAAAAATAAAATTATTTTCCTTCCATCCTGATTCCAATGACTTCCATTTGGCAAATATGTGGTCCCTTGTTCCCAGGCACCAGTCTTGAATTAAAAGTATAAAGATGATTTTCTCTTCTAAGTAATGCCTTTGACCTTTTCCATATTCTGTGGCTTAAAATACATAAGCCCTGTAGCTTAGGGTTTCCTCTGAGCTATTCCTCAAGGCTTTTCATCATGCAAAACTGTCTTATTAGGCAATCCTCAGCCTTCAAGCTCATAGCAAACCACCCAGGGAGGGCAGCCACATCTCCTACCTGTGGACAGGATCAGCTTGTATTCTTCCACGGACAGACCACTGAAGCTGGTGTCTCTGGGGCGAGGGTACTGGCACAGGGCAGGAGAGAAGGGACACATTAGCTGGGCAGGACACTGGCCTTGCTGCAATTTACCTGGGGCCTGGGCACCGGAGCCAGAACCTGATGAGAGGAGCAGCGCCACCTGGAGGCCAGGACTCACACACACACAAGTCAGAACTGTGGAGAACTGAGAGGCAGGCCCAGGACTCGGAATTTCTAACTACTAGCTCCCAGGTGACACCCACAGAGCTGCTCAGGACCACACTCAGTAGATGGCATTTGGAAGGAATCCCTTTTGCATACAGGCTCTTCCATTTGGTCATGTCTATTTATGGAGCTACTTAACATATTTTTCGAGTCTGGAAAAACCACACTACATGCATTTTGACAGTAATCATGTCAAGGCTGAGGAGGAGCAGAGCTAGGTGTGACAGGGCTGTTCCAGGACTCCATCTTTATCAGCGTGTGACAGCAATTCCATCACCGAGTGGGAAACATGAACAGGAGCACGTGCTCACACAGGAGCCACAGCTTTTATTCAGCAGACCTTTAAAGGCCTCTGCCAGGCACCATTGTTGGCTTAGCTGAAGTACTGGTTACACTTGAACCACAATTCACAAAACACCGTGTAGTCAGGTTCCACCCGTTCTGAGCGGCCCTCCCATCGCAGGCTGGACCACAGCTGCGCCCGCTCACCTTGTGTTTATAGTAGTTTGAATGCAGTCGTGCTAAGCTTTCGTACATCTGATCACAGGCCTCGGGTTCTGCCACCTGAAAGACAGCGGGCCCCTGAGAAGTGAGCGGGGGAGGTGGCCCCTCGCTGCACCTCCTCCTCCAGGGAGGGCTCTGTGTAATAACGCATTCATAGGAAGCACTGGAGTCCCAGCTCTGTGGGAAGCAAACCTCCCTCCAGCTCCCACTAGGAGAAGCCACCTTAGTGGAAGAAAAGTCCCACTTCACCCACCCTCAACCTGCAGGGTCCCTAAGCCCTCAAAACACAAACAAGTGTTCAGCAGCTCTGTGCACCCTGGGAACCACCATGCCAGCTGCAGGTTGCAAAGGACATGCTGGGGCAGTGTGGGCTCCAGGGATCCAGAAGGAAGCTCAAGAGATGGCAGGGGAAGAGAAGCCCTCCGGCTGGAAGGGACCATGTAAATGAGGAGAGGACGCAGGGTGTTGCCATGGAGGCTACAGAGCACCTGGGTCTGCCGAGGTCCAGGACAGAGACAGAGACAGAGAGAGAAGAGGGGCGGGC
>CABHPR010126435.1:19886-47682 GCA_902168415.1 Peromyscus melanophrys | reverse complement strand
AAAGAAAGAAAGAAAGAAAGAAAGAAAGAGCACAATGAGTAAATGCTCTGATGAGGCCATCAAGAGATCCTAATGGGTTTTAATGCAGACATTTGAAAACATCCTCTGGTCTGGAGTCTCCCGGTTCTCTGCTTAGGGCTTGTAATTCTAACAACCCTTGCTCTCACGTCTCCATCACACGCTTTTCTAGGCGCCAGCCAAGGACTTCTTTCTTCACTCTAGACCAGGCTGTTCCACAAATATAACCGCTGTAAACTCCGAGGTCGCTTTGTGCCACTGGAAGGGCACACCAACTGCAACACCAGATGACCCCACTCAGCTCGAAGAAACTGCTTACGGAGGCCTTCTGTTTGTAGTTGCTGATCAGCTTTCATTGGTGGCAAAGCAAAACCCCAGGATTTGAGGACTGCACCTCCCCTAGAAGCAATGCCCATAGCATGTCAGGGTGTTATATCCACATGCAAAACCCACGGTGGGGATCTCTGATTATCTTGTCTGCACCCCAGTCTGTTGGGTATTGTCTCGTAGACTCAGATGGAACATGGCGTTGGGGACTGTTCTAATTAGCTTTAACTGTCAACACTGCCTAGAATCACCTGAAATAGGAGTCTCAATAGAATAATTGTCTTTATCAGGTTGGTGTGTAGGCATGTCTGTGACAAATTATCTTGACTGTTAATTCAGGTAGGCGGCCCAGCCCACTATAGGTGAGCTGTATATAAAGAAGCTAGCTAAGCGTGAGTCCGCATGAGCTAAACTGGGAGCCAGCAAGCAGTGCTCCTCCATGGTCTCTGCTCAAGCTCTTGCTCGGGTTCTTTCTTTGACTTCCCTGAAAGATGAACTGTGACTTGGAAGTAGAAGTCAAATAAATCCTTTCTGTCCCTAAATTTTGCTTTTATCACAGCAACAGAAGGAAACTAGAGCAGGGTGTTGTTACACTCCATGCAACCTAGAAAGTTGGGATTAACACCGTTGGTTAGCAATTGGCTTCAGACTGAGTCTACATGGAAGATAACCAGCAGGGTGGCAAAGCTTGTCCCTGATGCAGCTGGAAGAAAGACCCAGAAAAGAGTGGATGGAGCCACATAGCTATTACCTGGCACAAAGACTTGGCAAACTCAGATGGCCAGAAGTAGAGATCGGGAAGTCTTGTAGCTTCAGCAGTGCTGGGCAGAAGCTGGGCATAGTTCTCTGCTGGACATGCCTTTACCTGCCCCTCACACCACTGATCCTAGGCAGAATAGGAGTTAGGTATTTACACCAGTCAGCCTTGGGCCACAATTCAAGAGGATGAGCACCAGGACAGTCAGGAGTTAGTAGAGCCAGCCTTCCTGCTGTGGAGGAATCACCACTCCCACGCATGCTCTGTATTACTCTATCATGAGTAAAAGAGAGAAGCTGAGGAGCTGGTGAAAAGACTCTGAAGCAGAAAAATGGAAAATGTACCCTTCATGAAGTAGAGAAAAGAGTGAAGAGTTAAAAATAAAGACCAATGTGGGGCTGGAGACATGGCTCACCTGTTAAGAGCACTGGCTACACTTCCAAAGGTCCGGGATTTGATTACCAACACCCACTTGGCAGCTCACAACTGTCAGAAGATACAGTTCCAGGGGATCTGACACCCTGTTCTGCACTCCACAGGTATTGCATGCATGGATGCACAGACATACATAAAATAAAAACAAATAAATAATAAAATTTAAAAAATAAAAGCCAGCCGGGCGGTGGTGGCGCACGCCTTTAATCTCAGCACTAGGGAGGCAGAGCCAGGTGTATCTCTGTGAGTTCGAGGCCAACCTGGTCTACAGAGATCTAGGACAGCCTCCAAAGCTACACAGAGAAACCCTGTCTTGAAAAACCAAAAACCAAAAAATAAAAAAATAAAAAAAAATAAAGGCCAATGGATAAACTGAGGAGTAGAGAGCAGTGGTTAAACACAGATAATAGGATTCAAAGGAATCCAGAGCAAAATGGATGAATGCAGCATTCAAAAATATCAGAAAATCACTTCTTCAAGCTATAGGAATCTATACAGAAATGGTTCACACAGCATCTATTAATGAAAAGATTCAGGCAGATCCTGGTGATTTTCAAACCTTTCATATACTTCAAATCATCTTGTGAGAAAAGCAGGTGTTCCATAAAGTGGAGAGGGTTGTACTTCCCTCTAGCATTTTCTAAATGGTATATAAATTTAGGAGTGCACAGATTATAGCAGTAGGTGAGGCAGAGACGTGGTATAAGAATGGTACAAGAATCTGATTGCAACAAGCTTAAACAATGCAAAGCTGAAGTCCAGCCAGCCCAAAGATGAGAAACCAGGGATGCAAAGAAACCACTTTGCAAAGGTGTGCATGAATTAAGTTTGAATATAGCTCAGTGGTAAAACATTTGTCTAATGAATGCAAGGCCCTTGGCACAAAAAAAATGTTTCGAATATACTCTTAATTAAGAAAACCATTTTGAAAGTGACATAGTTGGTAGTCAACTTGTCAGGGTAGGTTATATGTGTTCATTCAGCTACAGCATACAGCACACTCTTACAAACATCTGCTGGATGAGCATGTGACTGCCAACACTGGTATAGAAGTAAGTTGCAGGGCCTGGGGGAACCTGTACTCAGAGAAGTGATGCCATTTCTTCCTTTCACTAAGCAAAGCTGAAAATTTAGGAGGGCCAAATGGGACTTTTTCTTCTCCTGATACTTCAGAAATACTTTTTTTTTTCAAATCACAAAGCAGAAATCAGGATCATTATTTCCATGTCATTATTGTAAGCACCACAAGGCTTGGGGAGAACCCCGAGAAAGTAACCCTTAGATCATGTGTTTAGGCAGTGATGGGCACACTGAGGCCAGACCGGCACCTTTTGTACAGAAGGACCCTTGTGGCAGCAGGCTAAAAGCAGCACATTTTTTTCTCCCCTGTTTCTTTCCTCTGCATCCCCCCCTCATCTCTACAGTCGTGTGATCAACTCTTATTGTTTGCCTTATTCTCATGGGCGCCGCTGAATTATACTATAGTTAAGCTTCTTATTCATGGAGGGTCTATTATAAATTGATGAAAACTCTAGTTCCTTTGAGGTGACTTCTTAACACTGCCTTTCAGAGGTACCAGTGTCTGGAAGTTGTTGCTCTGCAGCGGTCTGGCAAAGCAGGCTGCCACATGAAGATTGTTGGAGACCCTGCCTAACATCAGAGTGGCCTTATGTTATGTGTTACATAGACAGCACCAAAGCTGTGGAGAACTAGCAGATGTGTCTTGAACAGTTAATCCTGGAAGCTCTTAACTGAAGGAGGTCTGTTGTGGACCAGGGATGGAGATTATGGCAGACCCGGGTACACTCTGGAGAGAGGCTTGCTGTGCACTGACTGAGGACAGAGTCGGTTTGCCTCAAGCCTGGTGGTTGCAGTGTTGCTCGCCCTTGACTTCATAACTTCTCCACATTACATCATCTTTTACACAGTAACAGGTTGTTCCCAGATTCAGGCTACAGTCTAGAGGAAGTCAGTGTCTTTGTTCTGGGAAATGTTTCAGACAGTCTTAAAGGAATCGGATTTACCTCCCTCCTGAATTTGACCTTGGCTCAGAACTCACATGGCAGTGGGCCCAGGATTTCCTAGGAATTTCTCTGCTGTGCCTAAGTGGGTCAGGAGTGCACAGCCCTGCTCTTTGTTCCCTATTGTGTATTGTATCCACAGCATATTTGATTCTTTCTTTAAAGAAAGTGACAGAGGTTATTTTCCCTGTGCATTGTCTACTTTGTGAACCACAGGAACGTATTTTAGACTACTTTCCCTTTGAAACAACAGGTGCCAGAAAAGGCACACTCCCTTTAATCCTGACTGGAAATCAGTAGAACTGAAGACTGGCTGCACAATGGTTAATAATGTATTTCAAAGTCACATGAAATGTTTCCATTATTATTCACTTCTTCTTTGTCAGTACCTTTATTAAATGAATAATTTTGCCTTTACATTGCTATTTCCTGAATAAGAAAAAAAAAACAATGGCATGAAACATAATTATCTTTTAAAAGGATTTTTAAGTGACAAGTCCATATTCGCTAACATCTGCATAACTTTGTTAGATTATATTTTTAATATTACTATGATCTAATGGTTTATGGAATATTCTAATCAACATAAATGTACAAATATAAAATGTGCATGCATCTTTGAACTAGCTTGTTCAGTTCCATCACATGGATATCCCAAAGGACTTAATTTATCATGTAATTCTGGTTCTTTCATTGGCAAACAGCTCCTGCAATGTCGTAGTTGTCAGAGGAAGAGCAGTGGTTCATGCTGTTCTGCCTCATGCATCTATTGGCAAATATTTGTCCTTTATTCATTCCGTGGCAGAGGAGGAGCACGGCCTGCTTCATCTTATGTAAGAGTGGCTCCTGCTGCCTTGCTGAGAACAGACTGTAGACAGCAAGGGTGGAAGCAGGAAGGTCAGTTAGGAATCTGTTAAGCAAAACAAGCAAGAGATGAGGGGAGTGGACCAGAATGTCAGGACAGATGAGGTGGGATCCCGATCAACTTTTGCAAGATGAGCCAGCCTGACAGGTAGAAGCCGAGGGATGAGAAAACCTGAAAAGTTGACAGTTGTCAAATTCATCTTAAGAGGCAGTTAAAGGATTCTGTTGAGCCATCTAGGGGACCAAATTGGGGAGGGGCGTCTCCTTAGCTAACTAGAGTAACTCTGCTTTTCTGCTAATACAGTTAATCCTGACACTGACTGTACATGCATACCATTCAGAGAGCATTAAAGCATACTGATGTTTGAGCCCTACCATCCAAATTCTAACTTAATTTGTTTGCATTTTGGCCTCTGGGCTATGGGGTTAACTCCTTCATCAACCATAGCTGAGAAGTCACTGTTCTAACATCTTCATTGAACAATTTAAAAAAACATTTTGAAATAAGAGAGAAGAGCTAGTGGTAGACCTAGAAATAAGTGATGGCTTTTACATTTAAAATTCTTACCATTCTATACTCAGCACATAATACCTTGTGAATTTCTTTGAAGGAATGACTTCTGCTCTTTGCCTTAACAATGGGGACATCTTTCTTCCTGTCACTCAAGGCTATCATCCAGGATCTCTACTCTCCCTTCCCTGGTGCAGACAGATGGTCACTTTTGACTGCAGTCCAACTGGTTGAACACCTAAATGTCAAAAACTGTGACTTGCTAGAGCAAAGGCAGTTTTGGTAACATAGTTTCCCCCATGATTTTCCAACCATTAAATGATTCTTGAATCCTGCTTCATATTTCTCAGCCCCTGAGATTCCTTGACTTTATAATCAATTCTTGCTTCTGGTTGATTCTGTCAGCCCTCTTCTTCCCACCCTCAGTCACATTGATAAATTAAATTTCCTGCTGCTTAAGTGAAGCCAGAGCTTGTAGCCAAGATCCCCATTGACATGGGATGCTTAGGTGGTACTCTTTGCTGCCTTTGTATCATGTCATTATTCCAGCCCATTCATTTGGCAACTGTACACTGTGATTCATTTGTTACAAAAGAGCAAACAACAAGAATAATGGTCTATAGAACTCTGCTTATTCAATGGGGAATAGATAGCTATGAGCTGGTGCCAGGATCTTTTAGAAGTTATGACAATCGTTTACAAACCAGCACAGCTACCAATAACAGTAATTTTTAAATTATCTACTTCTAGAAAGTACAAAAATTTGATTTAACACTTCTTACATGCCAAGTGTTTGGTTGAAAAACAATGCCGTATGTGTAAGATAAAGAACAACACTGGTACCCTGGCAGAATACTAATTTTGGGGCACATTCTACATCTCCATAGGAAGAGGAATTTGGGCTAGCTGTGATCTCCTGGAAGCAGAGTTCAGTGTGGAATTAAAAGTGTAAAAGGTTCATTGTAGGAGTCTATCTGTGGATGCTGAAGGAAGGGGTCACAGAGGAGTTAGACTCTTCAGGTCAGGCTGCAATCATGAAATGAGAGGGATAGTAACAACGATTTGTACAATCTCAGGTTGCACTGCAGCCCTGAAAATGTGCTGGTTAGAATTTTGTCAACTTGATACAAGCTAGAGTCATCTGGGAAGAGAGAACCTCAACTGAGAAAATGCCCCCACAAACAAGCTTGTTTGTGGGGGCATTTTCTTGATTGGTGATTGATGTGGGACAGCTTAGCTCCCTGGTCTGGTTGGTGGTCCTGGGTTGCATAAAAAGAGCAAGGTGAGCAAGCCATGGGGGAGAAGCCAGTAAGCACATTTCTCTATGGTCTCTGCCTCCAGCTTCCTGCTTGAGTTCCTGCACTGACTCTCACAATGATATATTGTGAGATGGAAGTGTAATATGAAGCAAACCCTTTCCTTCCCCAGTTACCTTTGGTCATGATGTTTATCACAGAAATAGAAAGCTAACTGAGACACCAGGCTGATAGGAGCTTTAGTGTTGGACTGGTAGCCCTTTGGAACTATCATTGACTGGGAGCAGCCTGAGAAGGCACAGTCTCCATGTGTGCACTGGCATGATCACAAACATGTTGCCATTGGACTGCCTTTCTGGCAGCAAATGTTTTCCTGAAACGAGATGCATGCTGCACAGAAGGCCATAGGCAGCAAGGGAGCAGAAATTTGCTTTTGTAATTTCAAGGTCTCCCTCTCCCACTTGCCTTGACTATTATTCCAAATCACGTAGGGAAGAAGTAAATCTTGTGTGTGCTGTCACTCTGTTTTGGGGCAGCTTAGCAAGGAGTCTTTCAATCTGTTACTTAGGGAGGGTGAGTCTTTGTGAAACATCAATGTGGTTTCCTTCCTTTGAGGAGGGGACAGAGGCAGGCTGCTGGGAAGAACCTGTTTTACTTTCCCAGAACTCCGGCCTTGTTGAAGGCTGTTTGAGAGCTCTGGGTCCACCCTTCTCACCCCCTCTGGTCATGTTCTTTTTGACCTCTCTTCTTATGCATCAATTGGCTTCTTTTTTTTAACTTGTATTTTTCTCTTTATTAAGAAATTTTTTATTCATTTTACATACTAAACACAGATTTCCCTCTCTTCCCTCCTCCTGTCTCCACCACAACCTTCCCTCCAAACCCACCCCCGTTTCCTCCTCTGAAAAGGTAAGGCATCTCATGGGGAGTCAGCAAAGACTGGTACATTCAGCTGGGGCAGGTCCCTCCTCCTGCATCAAGGCTGTGCAATATGGTGATATTTTAATTGTACTGAAATGTGATTTTATTTGTATGTTAATAAATAAAGTTGCCTGGGGGTCAGAGCTAATAGCAAGCCTTAGCAGAAATTGGGCGGTGGTGGTAAATGCCTTTAATCCCAGCTCTTGGGAGGCAGAGCTAGGCTGATCTCTGTGTGTTCAAGGATACAGCCAGCATGAAGACACATGCCTTTAATCTCAATATCAGCCATAGAAGACCTGGAGGTTAGCCGGGCGGTGGTGGCGCACGCCTTTAATCCCAGCACTCGGGAGGCAGAGGCAGGCAGATCTCTGTGAGTTCGAGGCCAGCCTGGGCTATCAAGTGAGTTCTAGGTAAGGCACAAAGCTACACAGAGAAACCCTGTCTTGAAAAACCAAAAAAAAAAAAAGAAGAAGAAGACGACCTGGAGGTCTGTACAGACAGGCAGTGATGAGGAGGTCATGTGGTTGGGTTTACAACCAATGAGAAGGCAGAATAGAAAGTCTATAAAAAAGACCAACAGACAGGAAGTAGGTCTCTTGCTGAAGAGGACAACAGCAGCAGTGAAGGGTAAGGTTTTTATCTCTGACCTCTTGGGCTTTCATCTCTGCATTGGCTCTGTGCTTCTTATTTAACAAGACCGTTCATTTACAGTGCAAGGTGTCCCACCATAGGTAATGGGCTCCAAAAAGCCAGCTCATGCACCAGGGGTTGATCCTGATCCTACTGCCAGGGGGCCCCTTAAGCAGGTCAAGCTACACAACTGTCTTGCTTATGTAGAAGGCCTAGTCCAGTCCCATGGAGACTCCACAGCTGTTGATCTAAATTTCATGAGTTCCCACTGGTTTGGTTTGGTTGTCTCTGTAGGTTTCCCCATCATGATCTTGATGCCCCTTGCTCATAGAATCCCTCTTCTCTCTCTCCAACTGGACTCCTGGAGCTCGGCCTGGTGCTTAGCTGTGGATCTCTGCATCTGCTTACATTAGTTACTGGGTGGAGGCTCTATGATGACAGTTAGGGTATTCACCAATCTGATTACCAGAGTAGGCATTTCAGGCACCTTCTCCACTACTGTTAGTAGTCTAAGCTGGATCATCCATGTGGATTCCTGGGAACTTCCCTAGCACCCAGTTTCTCCCTATCCCCATGATGTCTCCCTCTATCATGGTATCTCATTCATTGCTTTCCCACTCCATCTTTCTTCCAGCTCGACCATCACATTCCCTTATGTTCTTATCCCCCGTCCCCTACCCTCCATTGTCCTCCCTCATCCCCAGTTTACTTATGGAAATCTCATCTATTTTTCCTTCCTAGAGCAATCCATACATCTTTTTTAAGGTCCTCCTTGTTAGCTAGCTTCTCTGGACCTGTGGCTTGTAGTCTGGTTATTCTTTGCTTTACATCTAGTATCCACTTATGTACATACCATGTTTGTCCTTCTGAGTCTGGGTTACCTCACTCAGAATGATATTTTCTAGTTCCATCCATTTGCCTGCAAATTTCATGGTATCATTGTTTTTTACTGCTGAGTAGTACTCCATTGTGTATATGTGCCACATTTTCTTTTTCCATTCTTTAGTTGAGGGGCATCTAGGTTGCTTCCAGGTTCTAGCTATTATGAATAATGCTGCTATGAACGTAGCTAAGCAAGTGTCCTTGTGGTATGATTGAGCATTCCTTGGGTATATGCCCAAGAGTAGTATAGCTGGGTCTTGCGATAGATTGATTCCCAATTTTCTGAAAAACCACCATACTGATTTCCAAAGTGGCTGTCCAAGTTTGCACCCCCACCAACAGTGGTGGAGAGTTCAATTGGGCTCTTTTTGTATGGAACCATTTTTGGCATCTCTCTTCTTATGCATCAATTGGGCTCTTTTTGTATGTAACCATTTTTACCTTTATGCTCATGCATTCTTTAAAAGTTTCCTCTGGTCTTCCATTCTTCACCAATCACTCTTTTATTTTGCACCTATTCAAACACATGAGCCGCTTCCTCTTTCCTTGAGCTTCATCATTCTGCAACCTGCTTTAGGCTGACATCGCTCTCACTGCTCTTTAGAATTCTGTGTCAGGGGCACCAAAGACTCTCATAATGGTTCTCTGTTCTTTGACCTCAGCACCACCAAACACAGCTGGCACCCCTCTTGAAAAAACAATTTCTGCGGTTTCTATTCATCATAGTCTTCTGGCTGCTGCCTCTTCTGTTCTAGCAGCCCCTTCTCTCACTGTCAGCCAGTTTTCCTCCACCAAATCTAAATTTGAAGTTAAGTCTTGTTTTGGTCTTTGGACCCTAGATGAACTTTTTTTATGGGACAGGATTGGATTTCTCTCCTGGCGTTTCCTAGTCAGAATGCTATGGCCTTTTCAAGTAGGGGATGGTTTTCCCATGTGGAATGTTCTGTGCATTGAAGATTTTCTCATCTCTGTTCTCTAACCAGTTGTTGCTTTTAGTCCTTTTGGTTGCTATCACTTCCAGAAGCAAACTCCGGAAGCAGAGTTTGCACAAAGAGCTTGTTAAGGAAGAGAGGCAGGAAAACTGGGGTGGAGATGAGGAGAAGGGACAAGATCAGGGGAGAACCAAGGTAGAGTAGCGCTTCAGCTTACACAGGTCACAAAGGCCCGCTTCAGCAGCCACTAAGTAAGAGCTATTACAATGCATGGTTATTGTGTGTATGTGCTTTTGGGAGTATGTGCATGTGGGGTTGCTGGTGTGTGTGTGTGTGTGTGTGTGTGTGTGTGTGTGTTCCCGTGAATGGTAGCTTTAAGGGTGTTTGATGTGAACGTGTGAGATGTGAACTCCCAAGCACTTTCAGCTGCTATGCTTCTAATCAAAGTAGTCCAGAGGCTCAAAAGAAATGTCTATCTCTGAAGACTGCAGCAGGTATAAGCTCTTCTGAGAATACACAATGAAACAAAACCACTCAGAAACTGGGGCATGGACACTCAGCATTAGTAAGAAAGATTCCAGAGGGCCTGTGTAGAGCACAGGTGCAGTCTGCTCAGAGTGTCTCAGGGGGAGCAAGCATGGCACCAGCCAGGTGGAGTGATGCAGAAGGAGGGTGACTGAGTTTCACTGATCATGGAGTGCTTCCTTGCTGACCTGTTTTATGGAAAGCTCACAGTGGGGTGCCTGGGAGAAACAGCTAAGGAATTCCAAGGTGAGCTCCTAGGAAGTGGCACAGGGGACCACTTCTAGTCTCTGGTCCAGGGATTCCTTCCTGGGGTCTGCTGTGTGCCTCGCTTGTCCTCCGCCACCTGACCTGCCAATCTCCTGCATGTTTCTCCTCTCCTCAGCTGCCTGACAGGACCCCTGTGAAGACAGTAAGATTGTTGTGGGCAAACTCATCCATGCATGAGTTCCCATCACTACTGGTAATAACTAGAAATGACTGTTTCACTGTGTCATTCGGTTTGAGATTTTAAATTTAAATCATGAAATTTATTTGATAGTTTTAAAATGGAAAAGAAGAATCCTCCAACTAAGCAACAGGAAACTCCTGAATAAAATATAACATTTATAAGTCCTAAAAGAGCTTTGAATACAGGCTGCACAGAAACATACTGCAGGCTCAGGGTAGAGGACAGCAGATGCTCTCTTGTGTAGAATATTGAAAGCGAATGGATAATATCGTCATTTAATTCCAGTACATAAAAGTGATTGATTTTAATATTACAATAGTATTATTTCTTTTTTAACACTTATTTTCCACCTACATTTTCTTATGTGTTATAGTAGAAGCTTGTTGTGGCAATAAAATTTGTCTAAAATTTCTTTGATAGTCTTTCCTTCAAATAATGGCCCCTGTTTTCTCCTCTTCAGTGTGAGAAGGAGTAACTGACTCACTTCTAAATAAATAAATAGTGGCTGAACCAGGGACATATGACATTGGGTATTATGTCAGCAGAAGCCTGATGCTGGGTCATTTGTCCCGTGGAAGCCAGTTAACACGTGGCAGGGTATGCTCAAGCCTCTTCCAGTGGTGGGCCTGTGGAGAGAACCGTGTGATGACTCTGCCAACAGCCTCCTGAAGGGCATCTGTCCCTAATCCAGGCAAGAGGGTCCTTTTTAGAAACAGATATAATAGCCAGGGAAAATGTCTTAGGTGAACTCGGCCCTGTCCAATGTTCTGACTACAGCTTCCTGAAATACCCCAACTACCCAACTCCTTACGCATGGAAGAACATGAGACAATGTCTTGTCTAGTGGAATTATTTGATATAACAGTAGACAGCCAAGACAGAGATATCAATATACTCCTGTTCCATTTTCAGAAGGTTCTGCAAGTTTATTTACTCATTACAAATAGATAAGAGTCACTGTTTTGCCACATCTTTTTCAGTTGATTTTAATGATTAAAATATAATTTTTGCTAGTGCAGAAATAAAATTGCTCTAAATTCTAGATTCATTCATTCTCCTTTGGTTAAGTTATAGTTGAAGAAATGTCAGTGTTAATTGATAAAAAAAAAAAGTAAAGAAAAGTATTAGCATAAGCACGTCAGAGATGGAAAGCATTAATTTTGTCTTTGCCCTTTATTGAGAGGACTACAAAGAGGAGAAAACTTCTTTATACATTTGTTCTATCACTTGTAAATGTGACTATTTATCTTGTCACTGTAAAGTGGACTTTTTGCCTAAAATATGTTTACTAAGAATGGCAAATGTTTCATGCAATCTTTCCTTTAGTAAACTCAAGGACTATTCATAAGAAACTTTAAATTTTTAAATTTCTTCAAGGCTACTACATTTGTGAGTTTTGGGATATAGAGCAGTAATTGTTATTGACAGCTTTGTTTATTAAAGACTGTGGCTGTCTTAGTTACTGTTCTATCACTGTGAAGAGATGCCATGACCAAGGCGGCTTACAAAAGAAAGCATCTAATTGGGGACTTGCTTATAGTTTCAGAGGGTTAACCCATGATCATTATGTCGGGAAGCTGGCGGCTGGCAGGCAGGTGTGGCACTGGGGCAGTAGCCGAGAGCTTACATCTGGTCCATAAGGCATGACAGAGAAAGAAATTTGTAACTGGGGCAGGTGTGGACTTTTGAAACCTCAAAGCTCATGCCCAGTGACACATCTTCTCCAAACAAGGCCACACCTCCTCCAACAAAGCCACACTTTATCTAAACAAGGCCTCACCTCCTAATCTTTCCTAAATAGTTTCACCAACTGGGGACCAAGCATTCAAACATGAACCTGTGGGGGCCATTCTCCTCGGCTCTGAAATAATTAACTACTATGATAGTTAATTTTTACTGGATTTGGAATCACCTAGGAGACACACCTTTGTTTGTGAGGACGTTTCTGGGGAGGTTTAATTAAGTGGATGCCACTGTCCCATGGGCTGGGGTCTCAGAATGAATAAAAAGGAGAAAGTCAGCTGAGTACCAGTGTTCATCATACTTTTCCCAGCTGGGTGAAATGTGACCAGCTGCCATGGCTTTCCTGCCATGATGGACTGTACTCTCAAGATGTGACCCAAGGCCAATCCCTCCTCCTTTGAGTTGCTTTCATCAGTTGTTTTGTCAAGACAATGGGAAATGTAACTAATACAACTATAAATGTGCTTCGTCTCACATGAGAAACGTAACTAATATAACTGTAAATGTGCTTCATCTCACAAAACTGTGAGCCACATCCAGCAGATTTCAATAGTCTTGGATCAGAGGAAATACATGTTTTTCCCTTCTTTCATAAATCATACAGGTCAACAGAAATGACAGAGCAGAATCAGTTCTGTATTGAGGTAATAGAGTCAAATTTTACAATGATGTCTCAACCTTTTATGTACTAGAAAGGAATTGTGTGTACAGAACCTGCTTAAAATGAAGCTAGCATACACAGGAGGGGCTGATGAAGTCCCAACTTTTGACAGCTGATGGCCACTGTATGGAAGAAAAGTCAGTTTTCTTCTGGGATACAACTCCTGAAAGGCTACTCATGTTCTGGTAGATGTTCCTACATCCATGAAGCCTAAGTGGATTCAGTGGGTTAAAGTAACATGAAGTTGGTGTGGGGAAGTGATGGGAGAGATGAAGAGGAATTGGAGGTGACAGATCAAATGAATATGACTAAAACACATTATACACATGCACAAAATCCTCAAACAATGAGACAAAATTTTTAAAAGGGGAAGGAGTTCATGAATTAAGTCATTGGGAAATGCTGTGGATATTGCTCTGTATAAATAAAATGCTGATTGGCCAGTAGCCAGGCAGGAAGTATAGGCGGGACAAGCAGAGAAGAGAATTGTGGGAAGTGGAAGGCTGAGGCAAAGAGATGCTGCCAGCCACCGCCATGACAAGCAACATGTGAAGATGCCGGTGAGCCATGAGCCACGTGGTAAAGTATAGATTAATAGAAATGGGTTAATTTAAGATAAAAGAAGTAGATAACAAGAAGCCTGCCACAGCCATACAGTTTATAAACAATATAAGTCTCTGTGTGTTTACTTGGTTGGGTCTGAGCAGCTGTGGGTGAGAGAGATTTGTTCTGACTGTGAGCTAGGCAGGAAAACTCTAGCTACAGGGAAAGCTTTGAGAAAAATGCAATGTCTGTAGTTTTTCAGCAGTCTTGCCTGTGGAAACACAGGCCTTGTGATTTCTGCTTCCCAAACTCCTCCATTCTCTCTCACCACAGTTTGAGCTTCCGGAGCTCTTGAGCTGCATCAGGGCTGCTTGACTGAGGGGAGGCGGAGTCAGCATTCTTTGTACACCCTAAAGCTTACTGTAAAGCCACCTTAACACAGGCTGATTAACTCAGGACTCTTAAAAACAAGAAAATAATCCACATCCTCAAAATCACTTTTATGTAGCATGTCAATCAGGACCCTCAAATGCTTTGTTCCTATAGATTTATCTAGTAAAACTACATTAATGAAATCTGCTTTGAATAAAGTCATTTTATTTTCATCTAAATGTTCAAGTAGAAAATTAATACCTCCAGCAACTACACACATTGTCCATGATGCCTTAGTCTTTTAATATTTTATGTTTATGTTTAAATCCCAATACTTCCATTTAAATCAATCAATCTATCTGTTTATCTATCCCCCTATCTATCATCTACCCATCACAGTGCATTTTTGAGACAGGTCTTACTGAGCAGTCCACTGGTGTCACACTTGTGACCCTTCTCCAGTGCTGGGACTACATGTCTGTGCCACCATACCCCAGTTATTTAAATATATTTTACATTAGTTCTATGTCTGAACTATAGGCTGAGCATTTTTACTCTAGAAATTCAAAACCTAAAATGCTTCAATATCTCAACCTTTTTGAGCATCAACATTGGCACACGAGGAAAATTTGACATCTGATGTCACATGGCCAATCGCCTTCAAAATGCATCTGCACTAAGGATGCTGTGTAAGACTACCTTCAGGTGATGTGGATGAGGAATAGACAAAAGGTAAATGAACTTGGGTCCTACCCTGAACACATATCATTTATATGCAAATACTTTAAAACCTGAAAAAGAAATCCCAGATCCCAGGCACTTCTATCCAGAACCTTGGATAAGAGATCTTCAGCCCATACATAGCTAAAGAAGATGGAATATGAATCGTGTTAGCATTTGTTCAGTTGAAGAAACTGCCTAATTCCTCAAGGAACAAGTCATGCCTAATGAAAAGAAGCAAATAAATACATGCAAGCTTAAATAATAGCTGGCAGTTTGCCAGGCCCCATCACCATACCAGAACTGAAGTTATCTTACTGAGAACTTATTTTGATACATACTAGGGCCTCATAAAATTTTTCTAAGAAATGCCCAGGCTTTGATAATTAGGAAAGTGCAATTTTCTCTTGCCCTTGGATTTTATTATGTTTTGATTTTTAGAAATAAATAGCTTAGCTGCATTTATTTCTATTCTCTTAAAAGAATGTGATCTCACAAAGTAAAGAATGGGATCTGTATTTGACAGAAGCCTGGCTTCTTCTTGACCATAAGGATTGAAGATCATTCCATTGTCATCAACTCCCTGCAGGTGGCACCTGTAAAATGTCCCTCTCCCTGATCACCGGTTGTTGCTTTTGATGACTGACCCTGTATCCGACCTGTTGCTTTCACATCCAGACCTTCCCATGTTGTGTGATGTTAGCTGAATGACACCCCAGATCTGCACACAGTCCTGATTTAGACAGCCATTTTCCTCACTGGTTGCTGATGCTGGACCTGGGTGTTGGCATCCAGTATCCTCCTGAAAGTGCTTCAGGGTTTTCCTAATCCAGCAGTGAGTGGAAACTGGACACCCAAAGAGAATGATCATCTGATGCATAGTTTAGCAAACACAGTATGAAGTTGCTAGGCATCAATACTTCTAACCAGTACCCACTTCACAAAAGCAGAAGTCTTATGATTATACAAAATGAACAAATCATATGTTTAAAAATGAGCTATAAATGTAATGTTTTTAAGTAAAAACGATTTCCCTATCATCGTCAGAAACATTTGTGTGTCCTGATGCAAGAGTTCACATCAGTTGTAACTTCAGTTTTTCTAGAAAACACAATAGCACAATACAAGCAAGATGGATTGGAAAACAACCTTCTGTTTCCTGTGTTAACTTCTAAACAGCCCCTGCCCTGCAAGCATCCTGTATTCAGTATTAAGTAACCCTCCTGGACCCTGTCTCTAGTGTACTAATTTACTACTTCATTTCAGACACCACTTTGCCTTGAGGGCTATTGGAAAGTGCAAATCTGATCGCAATGCTATTTTACTTAAAACTAAAGCAAATATTTAAAGACAAATATGTTTCATTAGAGCTGCCTGACTTGCTTATACAATCCAGACCCCCAGGTGATCTCCTGCCCTGGCCATTCTCCACCAGCCCACTTTGTGACCTTCCTCCAGTGAACTTCAGAAAATCTGTCACCATTTTTCTTGTTTTTTTTTTTTTTATTTTATAAACTTTCTATTTGTTTTATTTGAGAAGGGCATCTTGCTATGTTTAAGTGGTCCTCCTGCCTCATCTTCCTCAGGAGCTGAGACTTTGTGTGTGTAATGTCACCCCAGCTGAGTTGATCTGACTTTATGTTATACATAGCACTGTTTCTAACAGTGATTTGCAGTTATTTGTTCTCTCTGGATGTATAGCTCCTGAGTGTAGAACTTTTATCAGGCTTGTGACCATTGAATGTGGGTGTTACAGAGCATGGGTAAAGTGCGTAAATGACACCAAACTAAGCAATGAAAAACTAAGCTCCCAAATTGGTTGGAAATGAGAAAGTGATATAGCCATCTGGCTGTATGACACAAACGGTGTCATCTTCTCTTAAAAGCACTGGTGCAGTGGTGACTCAGCAGTCTTAGTGACAGCCCTTTGCTCTAACTCACTAGAGGAATACCCAGCCAGTGCTTCCATCTTGGAAACCAATACATTTTCATTTTGTTTGTCACTTACCAACCTTGGAGTAAGTTGTTACAAGCAGAGTGATAGAGTTGAGAGAGGGATTTCTTTGAGACAGGCTGGCTGGCTGCCCATGCCAGCTCTCTCTGGAGGGCCATCACTCTGGAGTGCTGTCTGACTCCAGGCTCGCTTCATTGCTTCCACAGCCTTGGCTTTTCATCCAGCACAGAAAAGATCATGTAATCAAACCCATGAGACTGGTGTGTATTAATCAAGACCCCTGTCTATTATTTATAAAGAGAAATACAGCTGGCAAGCAGATGAGACGTTCAGATTAGCTGGATAGTGTGTTCTTGCCTCCTTAGAAGGGAAGCAAATATCTCCATTCTCCATTGCTTAGTGGATGTACATGAAAGAAGAGGGTGGATGTCACTAAGCTCAGAGTGTCTTAGGCACAATTTCCCTTTTGACTTTTAGTTGCCTAGTAGACTGGATGATATATTGAGGAGCTGGAGTCATTTTTTCCCTGCTAAAAGATTTTTTTCCCCTCTTGAGGCAAGGTCTCATAGCCCCATTTGACTTGGAACTCTATGTAGCCCAGTCTGGTCTCTTAAATCATGACCCTCCTGGGACTACAGGCATGCAGTCACACCTGGTTAGTTCTTATCTTTTGACTTCCACTTACAGAACCCTGATGCTGTTAGTGTCTGTTAGTCTGCTATTAAGGGGATATTTTCCAGATAAAGCAATATGAAACCATCAATTCAAATTTCAAATTTTCATAGTAGAATTATATATTATTTTCTGATCACTGTAACCAAATGCTTGACAAGCAGCAACTTAAGGGAGGCTCATTTTGGCTTGTGGTTTTAAGGGACATGGTCTGTCCTCAGGGGACAGAATGGCAACAAGCAGTTCTGTGGTGCAGGAGTGCATGGCAACTGCTTGATCATATCTCCACCAAGACAGGAAGAAGAGAGAGGCCAGAAAGTTGGTTTGCTATAAACTGGAAAGGCCACCTCCCAGTGGCCAGCTTCCTAAACCTCATAGAACAGTACCCAAGGTGGTGATCAGGTATTCAAATATATGGGCCCCTTGGAGTCATTCAAACTATGGCAAATTAGAACCCCAGAAGACCCTCATACAGCCTAGCTCAACTTTATTTGAAATCCCTGCAGCCCCAGCTTTCCTTAAACATAGTTCTGTTTACTGTATCCTATCCATTATGTAGGAACTCTGGTTTCATTCTTAGAAAGTGTCAACATTATTTATGGGTTTGGGGGGTTAGGTTTTTGTCTCTAATATTGGTGACACATTTTGTGGGTCACTTGGCCTCTGCCACAACCTTGGTAAGTGTTGCTATATGATAAAAGTCCTTTGCTTGTAGATAGTCTCTTTCTACGTGCAAACACCATAAACTCAAATTAGTGGGTTCTTACCTGCAGCTTAAAAAATTCAAGTAGAATAGATAGTACTGGAATGCAAGGATATAGTAAAAATAAACACAGTTTTAGATCTATTCTGTGTATTAGATTGTGATACCAATTTTAAAATCTAATTTCTGGTGACCAAAATGTGCAAATCACTCCTCAGAGCTCAGAGCCTCACTCTTAGAGATTGGAATAATTGTGTTTCAAGGGCTGGAAAGTCTCTTTAAATAGACACTTGGCCATGAAGAGTCGTATTACTGAGAGAACAGTGTGTGTTGGCCAGAGGCCTGCAGAAACATCTCACACGGAGGAGAACGCTGCTGACAGCGGTAATATGGGTGGTTTTCACAATCATAACACAGAGTGAAGAAATCCCAACACAAAAAACAGCCGTGATGTACTTCCACCTATGGGAAACCCTAGAAAATACTGCTTGCTGGCCATGATTTCAGAAAGGAGACACAAGGCATGTGATGCCCAACATGGGAAGAAAAAGGGGCGGGGAGGAGAGGCAGTGGGAAAAGAGGACTCTGGCTGTCACTGAACCTCTGTTGCTCAAGTCTTCCTGCTAGACTGCTCTGTGGCTTCATGACAGTTAGAGAAGTGGATCAAGTTCCACAAGAGACAAGGCCACAGTGACCTCTGCTCAGAGTCAGTCAGTCAGAACAAATGAGGGGATTTTCATACGAATTTCTCGTTTTTCTTAGAAAATTACTTTTATAAGCATAAAATGCAGCATATATCTGGCCATTCAAGATAAGTTGTTGGCAGATTCTTGGAGACATGAATGCATTTTTATTTCTTTTGTATAGGATCCAGCTTAATCTATCTGTGGACAGGCAGCACTATGTATCTGGTATCAGAATGCATCTTTGATCCACCCATCCATCCACCCATCCATCCATTTACCCATCTACCCATCCATCCACCCATCCATGCACCCACCCATCTACCCACCCATCTACCCACCCATCTATCCACCCATCCATCCATCCATCCATCCATCCATCCATCCATCCACCCATCCATCATCTATCTATCCATCCATTCGTGAATCTCTTTTTCCCCTGTTGAGCACCTATGTATTTAGTTGGTCCTCCATTTGTGTTTATTAGCAACTCTTGGGGTGGAAACAAAACTTGAGGTTGTTCATATCAGATGAATTCACCCTTCCTATAGATTCACATTTGGTAATGCCTCAGGTTTCCATAATCATGGAATTATATCCCTCTGACTAAAAAGGCAAATCCTGAGACTAGAGAGATGGCTCAACAGTTAAGCCCATATATTGCTCTTGAAGAGGACCTGAGTTTGATTCCCATCACTCACATTGGGTAGCTGTAACTCCAGCTCCAGGGGATCTGATTTCCACCTTCAACTTCATTCACAGGCACATCACCTAAACCCCTAGACACACATGCATACAAATAATTAAAAATAAAAAAAATCAAAGGCTATTGCTGTATTAAGCCAAAATCTGTGTCTCCTGGCTCCCTGTGGAAACATCTTGTCCTAGACTCAGACAACTAAGAGGCATAAAAAGCCATTCTACCTTCCTAACTATTTGCCAATCCTGGTTCCCTAGACAATCTCTCAACTGACTGGTTTTTTAGCCAACCCTAAATTAGTTGATAGGATATTAGGATCAGCATTCCCAACACAAAGTTTAGAATCAGGATAGTGTCTGATGACTGGCAGGTCTAAGGTATATCCCATTACACCCTTTCTCCTCTGCACCCCCCCCCCATGGCCTCTACTCTACATGCATGGCCCTTGAACCTTTGCTTCTTTGGAGGAGTAGTTTCCTAAGTTTGGATTGTTTTTCCATTCTTAGTGTTACCTTAACTGGGAACTGGAAAGTTTTATCTCTTGCTCCTGTCCCTCACTGTTGGATGGATGGGTTTTCTTCAGCCTGTATAGCTTTCCCCTTGCCACTATAATGCCACATCCAGCATCACAAAAAGTCATTGAGCACCAACAACATCTGAAGTTGGGCCTTGGCCCTCTGAGGATCCTAATCTACACTCTTGGCTTATTTCTTGGAGACAAATTATAATGTACATGAGTTCTGTAGCTCTCTTCTGAATGTGTCTCCCTGGTCTTATTTTTAAGGTTCCAGACTTTTCACTGAAATTCATTAGGTCACACATGTATCACATGATACTATTTCTGGGGAGACATGGACCAGTGTGTACTCACTCCAGATAGGGAACTAACCAAAGTAATGATACCACCAAAGTCCAACTTTATGAACCAATGAGTTTTATTGTTGTTACTTACAGGAGTATGGGTATCTAAGTTAGGGTTTCTATTATTATCAAACACTGACCAAAAGCAACTTGAGGAGCAAAGGGTTTATTTCATCTTACTATCAAGAAAGTGCTCCCCAGGCTTGCCTACAGGTCAGTTGTATGGAGGCATTTTCTCAGTTGTGGTTCTCTCGTCTCAAGTAACTCTGGCTTGTGTCAAGTTGACAAGGAAATAAAACCAATGAGGACAACGGGTGAGGGGTTACCTACAGAAGCAGAAATGACTCAAAGGCAGCAACACTACCAAAATGCACCCCAGCAAGAGTGACAGGTTATAAAAGCAAGAAACCTGGAGACCACTGGACAACTTTCATCAGCTTCACGGGTTGGAGTGTTTTTTCTAGGTTACTCAGTTGGTGTCTTAGTCAGGGTTTCTATTGCTGTGACAAAACACCATAACCAAAAAGCAAGTTAGGGAGGGAAAGGTTTATTTATCTTACATTTCCACATTGCTGTTCATCACTGAAGGAAGTCAGGACAGGAACTCAAACAGGGTAGGATCCTGGAGGCAGGAGCTGATGCAGAGTTCATGGAGGGGTGATGCTTACTGGCTTACTCAGCTTGCTTTCTTATAGAACCCAGGACTACCAGTCCACCCACCACGGGCTGGGCCCTCTCCATTGATCACTAAATAAAAAAATAGCTTACAGTGGGATCTCATGGAGGCATTTTTTTCAACTGAGGCTCCTTCTTCTCTGATGACTCTAGCTTGTGTCAAGTTGACACACAAAACCAGCCAGTAGTTGGTCTGAGCCACTTTCAGGCAGCTCAGCTGGTCTGAGAGTGTTTCTCAGCTGTCCTTCTGTACACCTATGCCTAGGGTGAAGAACCTAGTGAATCTGGTCAGTTTCAGGGACTTCCTGAAGCCTTTGAGTTGTACACTTCCTGAGCTTGATGAGCTTCCTTATAGGAGGGAATATTTTACCTTTGGATCTTTCTGTTGTTTCACTCCATCTTTCTTACGCTTTCCTTCAAGGTGGAAAGTTTCAAGCTTAAAAGAAACTTCTACAGCAACTCCTTGGTCTTAATTCTGCACATTGATTCTGGTTATAATTCAAAGGATGGTGCTAATAGTGGTCCTTCTTATGTATTAGATGGTTATTGTTTAAGCTGTCTCCTGCTGCATCACAGTCCACTGCAGTATTTAGTTGATTTACACCACACCAATGGCTTTTTTACTAACCATTTCATATAAGACTCAGTAGAAAAGGTGAATTTTTACAGTGGTTTGACTTGATGAGGTAACGGGCCACTCCCAAGGGGCCCCTCATGTGGACTGAGTTGGTGCTACTGATAGTTTTACACCACAACATTAACTTTCTGTTAACACTTTCACACAAGACTCAGGGGAGAATTTGAATTTTTGCAGTAGAGTGGCTGTTTGAGCTAAGGGAGCATTTCTAAGCCCTCCACACACACTGAGTGCCCTCTTCCTTTTGGCAGAAGTGATCAGCTTGGTTAGTGTCTTGGTGTTTCAGTTCTACCGATTGGGACCTGCCCTGGTAGCTTCTTGGGCTTTTTTACAACAAGGTGGATGGCTTCCAGGTAATAGAGAGTGAATGTTCCCAGTTTTTGTAAACAAATAGACTCAGAACTAGCAGGATGCCAGTTTTTCCTTCACTTTATTGGTCAGCGTGGTCCCAGATTCAGCTTTGATTCAGGGGCTGGGGATTGTAACTCTGCTGCTTGAGGGAAGAAAGTGGCAAGGATTCTGGATCTGCCAACAGATCCATTTCAGTATCCCTCTTTTGGCTCCCCTGCCTGCTAATCTTTAGGCTAAAAGACCATTGCTGTTTTCCCATTACTTATATGACGTCAAGTTAGGCCTGGTCAGTAAATAGCATCATTTCCTTTGACGACAACGTTGTTTATGGACATATTAGGAATGGAGACAAGTGGCAGTGATTCTGAGACAGTGGACCAGGAGCTTTCTCCATAGAGAGTTTATAGATAGAAAGGATGCTAGCTTCTTCCTCCTGTGAGCTCATTCTTACCTACTCCCCAACTCAGTTGCTCACCCAAAACTTAATGTAATATTTTTGAATATTGAGTTTATTATAGTGGATCTTCACTCTCTTTATGTTGAACCTTATACCATGATACAATCCAGTGTCTTGCTTACTTCATTAAGAATTACAACTTACCATTGGTTGAATTGATTATACCTCTGATGCCCTGTGGATATAGCATGGACTTGGAAAGCTAACTTTTTGGCTTAGTTTGGGTCTCTAGTAATAAGTTTGGATCTAAGCTGGGTGTGGTGGCCCATGCCTATAACCACAACACTTGGGAGTTAAAGTTCAAACTCATCCTTAGTGACTAGTTAGTTCAAAGCCTGCTTGAGCTGCATGATAACCTATCTAAGATAGAAAAGGAAAAAAAACAGTTGTCCACTAAGCTTCCATCTTGTTGCATGTAAGCTACTGTTCCAGCCTGTCATGGGTTTTAAATCCTACACATCTAACACACTCCCACTCAGTCAACATGGAGTTGATGGCTGAGCCCTTAGGTTTTTCACATAAGTAACTGGTACAGAGGTTAATTAGGGTGGGCACAGGACCCTGTGATCTGCCACTGGGACTCTGGGATGCTACAAGATACTTACTTAACTCTTTGTCTTCCTTGCTTCCAGGCCAGCACCCATCACGGGTCCCAACTGTGTGTTCCTTCAGCCTCTCTCTAGACACATTGTGTAGGTTGCAGATACCAGATCTATAACCCTTGACCTTGGAGAGGTAAGAAAAATAGCCTAACGATTGTGCCATTTTCTTTCTGAAAATGTGTTCCAAGCACTTCTGCTTCATTTAAAAAATGATGAACAAGCTGGGTGGTGGTGGTTCATACCTTTAATCCCAGCACTCGGGAGGTAGACTGGCCGATCTCTATGAGTTCAAGGCCAGTCTAGTCTACAGAGTAAGATTCAGGATAGGCTTCAAAGCTACAGAGAAACCCTGTCTTGACAAACAAATAAATAAACAACAAACAAAACAATGAACAAGTCACATGGCCTAAAGTCTAAAATTTGGTGAATTTTGACAGAATTATGTCTACACCCTTGAAACCACTTCTCAACCAAGAATCAGGACATACTGTCACCTGGCAGCGTTCCCCTAACTTTTGGCAGCCCTGCCCTCCTACAGCCATGACTCCCCAAGTGCTATTGATCTCCTTCCTAGAACCAGGACTGGTAAGCAGCATGTAGGGGTTCATGCAGATGGAGTCACATTGTGTGTGCCTTTTGTGTTGGGATTTCTTCACTCCATGTTATGATTTGAAATTCACCCATGCTGTCACTCTGTAGACGGCATTCTCCTATTCATCCCCACATGGTCTTCTGTGGTAGGCATAAAGCACTTTCCTGTTGGGGCCTTTTCTAGTTTGGGGCTGATCTGAACAAGTGTTCTCTCAGCAGCACATACAGGTTATAAGTTTTTTTTTTATTTTTGGTGCATACCTGGACTAATTGTCCACTTTTGTGTTTTTTTTTTCTTTCCCCTCAAGCCAGACTCTTCCTGCCTCAGATTGACATGCTTTTCACCATTCTGTGGTTTTTGAAACTGAAACTATACTCTATTTTCAAAATAGCAAAATGTATCCACCTCCAGCCTTCTGGTGTATCTTCATATTCCTCAGAAACTTCCCACCTACAAGTTCTTTCAATTTTTAGACAATATTGACTTAGAGGGTTTATTCTATGTTAGCTAGCTGCTTTTCAGGCAAATATTGCTGATCATTTAAAATGTGTGTCAGAATACATGCATGTGTACACACACGCACACATTTAATATAAAATTCAATTTCTTGACAATGACAATGGTATAAGATGGACAATTTTTAGTGTATATCTATATACATCTATGTAATGTAAATAATATTATTGTTATTGTTATTATTGCATAGCCTATGTTGGCCTTGAACTCATGAGCCTCTTGCCTCAGCCTCCTTAGTGCCAGGATTAAAGATCTGTACAATCATTCCTCGATTCTGTTTTTTAACAGATGAAGGATCAGAGCACAGAAAGAAGTAACTAGCTACATGTTGTTGGTTATTTTCTTCTCTTTTGAAGGCCCACCACCCAGTTCCCAAATAAATCACACACAGAGGCTTATTCTTAGTTATAAATGCTTGGCCTTAGCTTGGCTTGTTTCGTGCCAGCTTTTCTTAACCTAACTTAGCCCATCTGTCTTTCACCTCTGGGATTTTACCTTTCCTTACTTCTGTAATCTTACTTTCACTCTTACTCTGTGGCTTGCTGTGTAGCTGGGTGGTTGGCCCCTGATGTCCTCCTCCTTCTCTCGCTCTTCGATTTCTCTTCTCAGATTTCTTCTTCTATTTCTCCTCTCTGCCTACCAGCCTGATATCCTTTCTTCTGTCTCACTATTGGCCATTCAGCTTCTTATTAGACCATCAGGTGTTCTAGACAGGCACGGTAACTTCACAGAGTTAAACAAATGCAACATAAACAAAAGTAACACACCTTAAAATACTGTTCTACAACAGCTACATTTACACTGCTGGAAGCTAAGTTTTGAAGCTTCATGTTTCTGAAGCTAGGGTTAAACTATTTTTTGCCGGACAAGATGGACAGTGGAAAAAGAACTAGACTTACAATGTGGTGAGTGTGAGACAACAGACTACTCTGAGTTGGGAAAAATGGGGGTTCTCTGTGCTACTGAGTTGAAATCTGCAGGTCTGGAAAACCTTCAGGAGCTGGACACAAAGCTTAAATGGAAGGGCCACATGAGCCATGGCCCAGCGGCAGGAACAGGGCTTCACTGCTCAGGGCAGAGACCTGTAAACAGACGTGAGGTCAGAGAGAAGTGGCATGAGATTATGTACAAGAAAGGCAGATTGTGGCCACACTAGTGCCCACCAGTAAATACCAGATTGTGCATCAAACACCAACTCTGACTGTGGCAAGTCCTATGAATGCTGGGAATACATTGGCTTTTAAAGGGAGAAGATGGTACAATGAAGAAAGCCAATATGGAGTTTGCCATGCTTGAAACTAACTAAACAACCAGCATCCCACCTAACCAATCAACCAACCAACTTCCCAAGTAATTACCCATTGCAATCAGATCCCAAGTCCCTGTTGTGGTAGGGACAAAGTTTATTCTGGAAGAGTCAGGCAAGCTCTGCCAAGTATTAGGAATTCAAACAATTTTTGTATCACTTAGTACCTTCGGCTCATCTTGTAATGGCTTCTTCACTTTAATATAACTTATTTTCAAGTATTTAACTACATTGCTGCACATTGGTATATTTCTAATCTTTCTAATTCATGAGCACAGAGCTCTCAGTATATTCCATGTATATGTAGTAGAAATTAAAATGTATTTCAACTGCAATGATGTATTTGTTTCACTCATTAAAGATGCCACTTATTATCTTCACTTGGGTTTATTAGTCAGGTGGTGTCTCCTTTTGCTCTATGAGTCTGAAGACTTCATAATGCTCCAGAACGACTAAGGATTTAATGGAGGAAACCTACTTAAATCTAATGTTAGTATAGATTTGAAAAGCTTGCATAAAACTGCATGCCATTTTTTATTTATTAATGTTTAATTTAGCTGTAGATCTCAGTACACAGATGAGTTTGGAAAACATAGACTTACCCTTAGCATCACTTCAACAAGATTAGAATATTTCCCCACTCTTCAAAGTGCTGTCCTTCTTGCAGGCGATATGTACTCTGCTCTGGCCTCTATCACTTATATGCATGGAATCAAATTTTGTACTGTTTGGAGTTAGCTCCTTCACCAATCATAACGATTTTAGAGACTCACCCTTGATTCTTATATGGGTCTGTGGTTCTGTTCTATTGCTGACTGTGTAAGGGGCATCATTGTTATCCCCCCTCCCCATTTTGTTGATTTGATTCTGGTTTTGAGACATTATCAATCCAGTTGATTAGAACATTTGTGTTTGTGCCTGTTTTATTTCTTAGACAAACACCTGCTTTTCAAAGTATTTACATCTTTAAGTCTGTTTTCAGACTTTGGACTTCTTTGTAGAAAGCCAATTGCAAGGCTCAGTGAAGACTGTGACATCAATGTTAGGCTGAGCCAATGAGAATTTTGTGATGACAGATGGTTTTCCTTAGCATTAACTCCATTTCTTCCATGATTATGTTGTAAATTAGGGGTGACCTCCTAGTCTCTTCTACTAAGAACTTGAGGATCCAGGAGTGAATATGAAACCCTCAAAGGTGTTCTGAAGTGTTGCCTGAAGGAAAAGCATGCTGTAATGTCACATAAGTTAATAATTTTAAGGAGCCTCTAGGCTTAGCAGTGGAATTAAATGCTTAACAATAATTCAAAAATGGCTTACAGGAACTTAAAAGTGTGAATCATTTAGTAGTCTGGAATTATGCTCCTGACATACATGCATGACACACGAGAGCACTTACCTGGGAATTTATTACCAGTTTCTGAGCAAACAAAGCCTGACCTACATTTGACTACAGTCAGCTGTCTCTGGTTAGTCCTGTGGGCTCCTTTTTATTAATGTCACAATTGCTAATGTGGTATAACATTGTCATTACTGAACGACGCGGCGGGACAGGCTGCAGCTGTTATTTCTCCTTCTGAACCTAGTGAGTCATTAAATTTGAGTTTGGGGGAATATGTGTTGTAAAGATTATTCAAATTCTGATTGAGAAATAGGACTACTGGGAAATTGTAGGTACATAAAGTAAAACTTTGAATTAATCAAGTTTCTTTCTTTGTAGATCTTGAACGTTCAAAATTGTTCTTTATGTTTAATTTGAAATCTAATGTCAAAGAAATGGAAGGTGAATGGAGGGAAACGAAAGAACACTATTAATTAGATATCGAGTCCTTTTTTTCAGATGGAAAGGTGATGTATTGTTACTGGGAAGATAGCAGGAACATAACTTTGCTTCTAAAGATCATAACATTTTATTCCAATAATTCTAAGATTAAGAAGGTTTTTTTTTTTCCAATGAGACATAAGTAGCTGATTTCTCTTCGATATACATGGGAAATTTTAACATTTTTTGTAGTTACTTCCATTTGTTTTTTACATTCTAAGCTTCAGTCACCAATGTACTCTGTGGCAGGCACAATCCACCAGTTCCCAACCTTGGGCAAAACACCTTGGTGGGCCTCAGACACTAACATAGGCATACCAGCTGACGAGTTCATCTTATGTGGACACAAACTCAGTGTTCTATTCCTAGATCATACAGTAGTTCTAATTTTAGGTTTTTGAGGAATCCATTGGCTTTCTTAATGGCTTTTCTAAAACACAGTCTACCAATATACTATTACACATTGCACCAATGACGTGTACTAATATACCGTCCAACAACAGTGTTGTCCTAGTACACAATTTGTCAATGCTGTGTACTCCATTAATGGCATGTACTAATATATATTCCACTAGTGGTGTGGAAGGGCTCTCCTTCTTCTGCATCCTAGTTAACATTTGTTAACACATGAACACAGACACACAGATACACTCACACACAGACACACAGACACACACACACAAACCCATGCACACACACACA
>CABHPR010126435.1:0-15475 GCA_902168415.1 Peromyscus melanophrys | reverse complement strand
GTGTGTGTGTGTGTGTGTGTGTGTGTGTGTGTGTGTGTCCTATGTCTTGACCATTCTCCAGAGGTTAGAGAGAAGTGCTAACAAAATATATTCTCATTTAATATCAAGAACAAGGAGTGAAATATCTGGAATCTCATTGCATTCATTTAGCTGTACAGAGTTACTGTACTGAAGGTCTGAGAGAATACTAGCATTTGACATTACTCTGTGTCTATACTATTATACCAGAGGTGGCAAAATGGGCTTTTCAGTAGATTTGACTTTTCAATCTGTAATAGCTTACTTCTATCATGGGCAAGCAGCCTTTGAATGGATTTATCCTGCCTGAAATCTAGCTCCAGCATTTAACATTTGTGAAAGCTCCGAAAGTTTACTTAAACCCTCTGAATCTTAAGTTCAGATCTCTCTAAAATAAGACTGGCAATAGTGCACCTACACTGTTGTATTGAAATGACATATATATATATATATATATATATATATATATATATATATAGAGAGAGAGAGAGAGAGAGAGAGAGAGAGAGAGAGTTATGATGTCCAAGAAAAAGAGCGTGCTAAAGCTTATTACAATTGTTATACCAAATAACCTCTAGATACAATACGGCAGACAAGAAGAGTATGTGTAACCCTTGAACTGATAACTTATTAAACATTTGTCTTTGGGCTAGCTCCGTGGTTATCTTAGAATTCTTGGGTTTTGTTTTATTTGTGAAAGTAAACTCATAATATCTGCTTTCTCTTTTATAAAGTTCCCACAAGAATGAATTGAGAATGTATATGGGTGACCACTCTGTGCACGTCATGGGCCAACAGAACTTACTACTGGGAGTTGGGCTTTTTCCTTTCATTTTCTCTTGTTCCTTTCCTCTAGTATTCTGGCACACAGAGGGAGTTTAGAATAAGACGTAGCAAGAAGACAGAAACCTCCTTAGCATATGGCATGTCTTGTCCACAGCACGATGTGCCTACTCCCTTTGAAGCAGCCTGGATTCTGTCCAGTTCTTTGCCTCTTTTGCTACTATCTCAGTTAAAGACACCAGCCACCAAACATTGTTAAGAAATGCCTCTTTATTGGCATCTTGCTGCTGTTCCTAATCCCTTCCAAGCCACTGTCCATTCAATTTCCAGAGTCCCTCTCTTGTTTAAAGTCCTCGATTATTTCCCACCTCACTTAGCAGTGGGTCTGAACTCCTCTCATGGTCCCCGCTTCCCTCCTGTTCTCATTTGCCGCTACTTCTCTATTGCCTCATGCACCTGCCTTCTTGAGATCATGGACCTTGTTAGCTTGCCTGCTTGGACTTTGCTTCCTCTTGATGGTTTCCCCTAACTCTCCTGCAGCTGGTCGTTCATTGTTCTGAGCTTTCCCTAGAGAGTGATTCTTTGTTCCTGGACTTTTGTTACATATTTAAGTTTTGCCCATAGCTCTTTTTTTTTTATCACCAATGGATATTTTCCTTGAAGCTTAGCTTCAGAAGAATAGTGTGCTGTATTAGTCAGGGTTCTCTAGAGTCACAGAACTTATGGAATGAATCTCTCTCTCTCTCTCTCTCTCTCTCTCTCTCTCTCTCTCTCTCTCTCTCTCTCTGTGTGTGTGTGTGTGTGTATGGGAATGTATGTATGGGAATTTGTTGGAATGACTTACAGGCTGCAGTCCAACAATGGCTAGCTGTGAATGGAAAGTCCAAGAATCTAGTAGTTGCTCATGAGGCTGGATGTCTCAGCTGGTCTTCTATACATGCTGGAATCCTGAAGAAGTAGGCTCCAATGCCAGTGAAGGAATGGATGTGCTGGCCAGGTGAGGGCAAGCAGGCAAAGAACAAATGAAACCTTCCTTCTTCCATTGTCTTCATATAGGCTTCCAGCAGTTGTGGCCCAGATTAACAGTGTGCCTTCTTGCCTCAAGCTCTGGATTAAAGGCATGTACCATCCCACCTCAAGATCCAGATCGAAGGTTTGTTCTTTTCCTGCCTCAAGATCTAGATCACAGGTGTGCCCTCCATTTCTGGACTGTAGTTCATTCCAGATAAGATCAAGTTGACAACCAAGAACAGCTATCACATGTGCCCTGTGTCTGCTGTATTTGACTTTTTTCTGGGACCTGAAAAGCTCTTGCTCTATAATGGAAGAGTGTGTGAAATTTAACTCTGAAATGAATTAGTATTTGCAAGGAAATGCCTTACTATTATTACTATTATTATGTCTTATGTGTGGAAGATTCTAAGGAACCATGTGCTCCCCCAGGACAGAGCATCAAAAGTTTGAGTATCTTCTTCATCTATCCACTCATGGAACTCAGGGTAACTCAACACTTCTAGAAGAATGTAGAGAACGCCTGTTGATAGGATTAAGATGTGGAAAAAAAAGTTAGTGGAGAGAAAAGTTTAGAGCCTTCTTAGAAGCAGAATCTACTTGCTGAAGTAAAACGCCTCAAAATATCCAAATGTTCCCAACGAAGTGGTAAATATTCATAATAATCACAGATTATTCTCAACAATCTGCTAAATATTCTTACACGACAACAGCATGAGCAAGTCTCTGCGCCGCGACAATAAATGGAAAAACCAGAGAAGAGCCATGTACGTGAAGTTGATGATCAGCAGAAGCAATCTATGGGGGCTAAAGTCAGAGGGGCAATTACCTTGACTATTGATTGGAAAGGGGGCCACATGAGCTTTGTAGAATGCTGAGGATACTCTATATCTTTTAAAAAACTTTAACTTTAAAAAGAATTATTAATTCATTAATTTGTTATTTTTATGTGTATGAGCATTTACCTGATTGTATGTATGTGCACCATGTACATGCTTGATGCCCTTGAAGGCTAGAAGAGTGCATTGGATCCCCTTGAACTGGAGTTGCAGACAGTTGTGAACTGCCTGATAATGCTGTTGGGAACTGAACCTGTGTCTTCTGTAAATGCAGTGTGGTGGTTTGAATGAGCATGGGCCCATAGGTTCATATGTTTGAATGCCTGGTCCCCAGTTAGTGGAACTGTTTGGGAAGGACTAGGGGCTTTTTTGGAGGAGGTATGTCGCTGGGGTTGGGTTTTGAGGTTTCAAAAGCACATAACTGGTTCAATCTCTTGCTCTTTCTGCCAATATCTTGCAGATCACTTGTGAGCTCTCAGCTACTTCTCCAGGACCATGCCTGCCTGCCTGCTGCCATGCTCCCCACCATAATAATAATGGATTAATCCTCTGAAACTGTAAACAACCCCCAAATTAAATGCTTTCTCTTATAAGTTACTTTGGTCATGGTGTCTCTTCACAGCAGTAGAACACTAATTAAGACATGGTAAGTGCTCATAATTGTGAAATCATCTTTTCAGTTCCAAGCAGTATACTGTATCTTGACGGGAGAGCTAGTCATATGAGTGTCTCATGTAAAAATATTTCTCCTGTCATGTGTAATATAACAAAATATAATATTGGAAAAACCCATAAATTCAGTCATTAAAAAAAAAGACTAACGAAAGGGACTGGGAGGGAAAAGAAGAGTGAGAGTGATTGGGCTGTGGACAGTCATCTAAAGTACATCCTCAGCGAAACCATCATCCCTGGGTTCTGTGGGCAGGTGGGATAAGCTAGAAGTAGACTTGACTTTGAGACTTCACCCATATGTCATCTAAGACCTACTCATGGGGTCCCAGTGCAGTAGCCAGAGGAAACTGAGGAGTCCCAACACCATTTAAGTCAATAGGCCAACATCAAAACAAGCCCAGTTGGTTCTGAGCTGTGGAGTTCTAAAGAAACAGTGCAAACTGACACACATCAAATGCAAATTTTAGGTTCAGTGACAGTGAAGACACAAGGACAGGGACTCCTTTTTATATTTTTAAACAGGAAAGTTTAAATTTTTGATGTGTTGTCTTGAAGAAGCTTCTACAGTAGAAAGTAATCAAGGAAAAAGCCCCCATGGTTTAACTAACCCCTTTGTATAGAAACCCATGTTTGTCTCTAGTTTAAAACATGTAATGTCTTTCTCAAGTATCCTGTTCCTCTGAACTCTGGGTAGGGAAGGCCGTGGGAATAAGGTCACTTGGCAGGAGACAGAACCTCCTGAGGCTCCTATAACCATTTAATTAGACAAAACAGCAAGACTAGGTGATCTTGTCTTGGGTGACTTTTGTTATCCATAAATTATGGGGCAAATATTTTTTCTTTGTGGAGTGGAACTAACTTCTCTCCCACTGGCTTCAACAATTTGACAATATATTTTGTCTGGTTCATTTTATTTTTGAAGATGCAGGAGGTGAGGCTGAAAAGCCAGTCCAGATGCCAGTCCCTTTTTTCACTTCTGTACATGGACTTTGCATTTCTAGGAGCCCAAATGGCTGTCATTTCAAAGGACATCATGCCCAGGACTCTGTTTGAAGACTTGAGGATGGATTAGAGAGATAGCTTGAGAAGCATGGCTTGTTTCTTTATTTTTACAAAGCAAAACAGCTTGCCTAGTTTGCAATCCGCAGCCATCCAGAGTTGGGAGGCATTGCACAAAGCGGTACTTCAATTTTTGTCATTTGTAGGTCCCTGTGGATTCCTCCCCTAGTCACCCTGTTCTGTGTGAACATTCTTTCATTTATTTATTTTTTGATTAGAAAATTTTATTTTTGTTTTAAATTGTATGTATTTGTATGTGGTTATGTGCATGTGTGCAGGTACCTACAGAAGTTGGAAGAGGTCATCAGGTACCCTGGAGTTAGAGTTAGGTGGTTGTGACCCACCTGGCATGGGAACTAAACCTGGGTTCCTTTCAAAAGCAATATGTATTCTGAACCTCTGAGCCATCTCTTCACCCCCTGTCTGAACGATCTCTGTCTAAGCTTTGTCCTCTCTGTTACATTTCTGCTGCTGTGATGAACAGCACAACCAGCACAATTTAAGGAAGCCAGAGTTTCTTTGGGCTTACAGCTTCAGAGGGGGGAGCTCCATGGTGGGCAGGCATGGCAGAAAACAGCATACATGCTGGCAGGGATAGGTAGCTGAGAGATCACATGTCCAACCAGAAGCAGAAAGCAGAGGGATGTCAAACAGGAAGTAGGGTGAGCCGATGAACTCTCAAAGCCCACCCCCAGTGGTGTAGTTCTTCCGGCAATGGCCAACCACCTCACCAAACAGTGACACCAACTGGGGTCCAAGTATTCAAATACCTAAGCCTGTAGGGAACAGTCCCATTCAAACCCCCATAACTGCCGACGTTCGTCCTGACTTCCCCAGCTGTGTCTGCCCATGGAGACGTGTTATTATCAAGAACATGTGTATGCCTTTGGATTGTTTTTTCTCTGTCCATATTGGATCTTGGGCCACGAGAGATACTCCTTAGTTATTTCTAGGTTTACCCCATAGTCACCTAATGTACTTACAAACTGGCTAAGCCTGTGCTGGGCACCGCCATGTCAATAAACAAGTAAGTATCTGCTACATGTGATATCTCAAGGTCCAGTAGCTCTTGAGATGGAAAAACCAAAAACGGAAAAGAATGAGTGTAACACTTTCAGAATGTGGCTGTGAATTCTTTGCTGTCACTCCAATAGAGGAGTCTTTGTCCCTTCCCTTCAAATCTGGCTGGGTGTGTTGTTGCTTTGACACAATGAGAACACAGAAACACAGCTCCATGGCTTCTGAAGGTAGAGAGTCTTAGGTCACGTGTGGATCCCTGCTCTCTAGCAGGTCACTCTCTAGCTGCTCCACTTGGGATACTTCTCCAATAGACTCAGTTACCATGATATGAGAGGACCAGCTTGCATGTTGAGGTCACATGTGTACAGGGGTTCTGAACACTAGTCAGTCCAGCTTCAAGACATGCAGTAGGATGTGTGAAGGAAGAAGTGCCCATTTAATCACTAGACTTCCCTCTCTTCCCAGCTGAAACCTCAGACACTGGAGCAGACCAACCTGTTGCGATAGTGCCCTCTGAATTCCTGCCTTTTATAATAATGAGATGGAATGATGTTTCCCCTTCACAGTTTGTAGTGTGGCAATAATACCCAAAGCAGAAGACTCCTGGGTTCTCTGTTCTGCTTTGTCAGAAGGGATGAGAGTGACCCCGTATTATGGTTTCAATCTGAATTATCCTCACTCTAGGCTCATGTTGTGATAATTTGTGGCACTGTTTTGGGAGCCTGTGAAGCCTTTGGGAGGGTGCTTGGCTGGTGGGATAAGTTCAGTAGGGGTGAAATCCTTTTTCTAGCCTGTGCTCTCTGCTTCCTGGCTACTGTGATGTGAACCGTGTCTACCTCCTGTTACTGCCATCATGACCTCTGCTTCTGCTTCTGTTCCAAGTGTGGAGCTCCTCTGCCGTGCCACGCCCACTCTGCTGGACTTCAGTACTGTACAGGAAAAGTTTCTGCACGCATGGGAATGTCTACAGGGTTCATCTCTAAAGAGGTAGCTGACAGCCTCTTGTGGTTGCCAAGCACCGGAAATGATGCTAGTGAAGCAAGGAACGAGATTTTAAATTTTATTTACATTAAATTAGCTTAAATTTAACTAATTATGCATGACAATCAGTTGCTATATTGGCTACCATCACTATATTTTAGTTATTCTTAACAATACTGTGTTTTGGGGATTATAGCCCAGTGAAGATGGCCTGCCCAGCTGAGGTCTTGTTTTAGAGGCTTTTGTATTGGTGACGAGTCAGATGCTGTCTTGTCTTTCTTTCCAGTTGACTTTGGCTTCAAATAAGAACATGCGTATCTCTTCAGCATGAGTGGGGCCACTATAAAACCTGTGGTAAGAAACACTTCAAGGCACTGGAAAGAAATGGCTCAGTGGTTAAAAGCACTTGCTGCCTTCGCAGATAACCCAAGTTTAGTTCCCAGCTCCCACATGGTGGTTAACTGCTGTTTGTTAACTCCAGTGCCAGGGGATATGATGCCCTCTTCTGGCCTCCTTGGGTACTGCATGCATGTGATGCACACCATACATTTAGGCAACATACATAAAATATAAACAAATTTGAAAAGAAACACTTCAATTTATTTAGTTTCTATTATGAATCAGGGAACACACTAAATGTCTAATTAAATAATGTATTAAACAAGTGCAAGCATCTATTACATGTCTAACAGAAACACAGCTTGTTGTTGCTAGTTCTGGAGATGTAGCAGCTGCCTGTGTTCTAATGGAGGAACTGTGTCAAGGAGAGAGCTAACACACACATACTTGGAATAAGAGGTTAGATGGAAAAGGCTAATGTAGAAGGAGAGGGGCTCAGGTTGATAGACCCCAGACCCAGGGTACTATCTTCTCAAGTGGGGCGCCCCAAGAACCCAGACTCCGGTCCAGTTGATGCAATAGCAAGAGGTGTTTATTGTGGCTGTACAGTCGGGCAAACTCAGCTCCAAAGAGCAAGAGTCACGTTGCACTACAGTCACATAGGCACTTTTAAAGGAAAAACCCACAAAAGCCATAAGATTACAATTCCCATACAATCTCATTTTGATTGATTTATGTCTAGAGGCTAATTTCATAAGATCATGGTCTGGTTACAGAGTGATCACAGAGGGGGTACAGTTATGTAAACCTCAAGGGGGGTATCAGGGCGGGAGTGGAGTTTACACAAAGGTCACAGTGGTCCTTCCTGGAACACTTGCAACTATCCCAGTCACAGTTGAGCACATCTCTTAACAGAAATCTCTACATTGTTATATTGTTGCAGGGGTGGTTGAATAATGGTTGAGTCAGCTTGCCCTGGGAACTAGATTTTTAGTTCCTCATTTCCTGGGGCTTGGGGGTGTAAGCCTGAAGGGTTAGGGTCTTTCATTGTCATGGATCAATACAGAATATGTTTTGAAATGGAAGTGATCTAAGACATGACAGACACAGGTTTATAAACCGACCCAAGGGAAGACAGCAGGTAGCCATGGAGTTCACCAGGAGAAAGAACTTCCGGCAGAAGCAAAAGCAGCAGCTTTAGGCTGTCTAGCTTGGCGTGTGTGTCAAGGACTATCAAGAAATCTGGTAGGATGGGCAGGAGGGAGTGAGCAGAGTGAGCAGTGGATGAGGCCAGGGGAAAGAAGTGAGCAAGGCTAGGTGGGCCCTTGTAGAATTTGTTTCCTTTGGCATGAGAGAAGCCGTGGAGAGATTCCAGCAAGAGAACAGTGAGCTCTGATGCTGACTGTCAAGGAGTCACTGTGGCTGCTGCACGGAGAACAGGTGGTAAAACCGCAAAGATGGGAGATGGGCATCCAGGCAGGACCTATCCTGACAACCTGTAGTGAGCTGGGCTAAAGGACAAGAGCTACAGGAAGTAGGTGGAGGAGAGGCCTCCAACTGCTGCAGTGTTGACCTTCATGAGCTTTTTGCCTTACATGGCTTGTTAAAGGAAGGCATCCTGGAGGGTGGATGATAAAACAGGAAACATGGTGATATGCAAATGAGTGGGTGTGGCTGGTATTGTCAGGTAAGGCCACAGTCTCATGTTTGTGGTGCCATTGGAGAGCTCCTTTCTTTAGGAAAGTAGCTCTACCTTCTCCTATTATGTAAAAGTCATTGTTCTTAGAAGAAAAAAAAATCATTTATACTTATGCTTAATATTGAAGTGAGCTGAATTAATGGACGTTTAACTTTCCTTGTCCATGGGAAGCCCCTTGGAAGTAATATGGATGCCCTAATTCTTTCAAAGATTGACACAATTTCCCTGTAAATCCTAGCCACCCTTCCTGTGATCACCTGGTCACCTGGATGATCAGCAGGATCACAAATATCAGAGGCGAACAGTACATCGGAGATTGTGAATAATTCACTTCCTTCATCATGGGGATTCAAGTGGTGTTTGGAACTTTTTATATCAATGAGCTTGGTGAAGGTGAAGTTGTGACTTGTGCAAAGTCACACTGTGGAGATGGAGTTGGGAATTTAGAGTCCCCATGTGATACAAACAGTCTGTCCTGGCTGGTCTTCCCTGCCTTGTCTTATTCTTTTTACCTTGTGTCTTCCCCTTCTAGTCCTGGTCTTGGACAGTTCTGTCAAGAAGTAAGTGTCAGTTTCTCCCTCAGGTGTATGAGGGTGCTAATTCCCACTCCTGACAAGTGAGGTGAGAATTAAGTGTGATAACAAGGTGTAGGGACTGGTACTCACTAACTTTCTATACATTTTGTGTTCATTAGGGTTTTTTTTTTTTTTTTTTTTTTTTGTCTCCTTGACACAAACTGGAGTCATCTGGGAAAAGGGAACCACAATGGGGAACTGTCTCCATCAGAATGACCCATAGGTCAGTCTGTGGACCATTTTCTTGATTAACGATTGATGAGGGAGGACATTCCAGCCACATGAACTGTGCTACCCCTGGGAAGATTGTCCTGGGTTACATAAGAAAGCAAGCTGAGCAAGCCATGGGAAACAAGCCAGTAAACACTGCGCTTCTATGTTTCTGCTGCAGTTCCTGCCTCCAGATACCTGCCTTGAGCTCCTGCCCCCACTTCTGTTGATGGAGACTGGAACAAGATGTTGAACAACCTCTGCCCTGTTGCCTTGAGACAGTGTCTCTCACTGAACTTGAAGCTTGCTCTTTCATCTAGGCTGACAGGCCCAGGAGCTCCTGGGATCTGCCTGTCTCTGCTCTCCAATGCTGCTGTTACAGACGTGTGCAGCCACATCTAGTTTTTCACATGGGTGCTAGACCCAAATTCTGGCCCTCATACTTGTAGAAGAAGTTCTCTTTTTGAGCCAGCTCCAAGTTCCTTGGCTTTAATATGTTTGTTATTAATTCTTTGAGAATTTCCTGTCTGTATACTATGCATTTTGATCACACTGACCCCCACTCCTCCCCTAACTCCTTCCAGACCCATGCTTCACCCCCTCCCAACTTTATGTCCTCTATTTTTTTTATAGCCCCCAAAGTCCATTTTGTGCTACCCATGTACTCATGGGTGTGGGGCCATCCACTGGAATATAGTGAGCTTAGCAGAGGCCACACCCTCAAAGAAAACTGACTCTCCCCTGAAAGCCATCAACTGCCAATATCTCCCTAGCATGAAATGGAGGCTTGTGTGCCTCTGTCTCACCTGTGGTGGAGGCTGACTGGCTCAGTCATGTGCAGGTCTTATGCAGGCAACCACAGCTGCCGAGTTCAAGAATATAGTCCTGTCATGTCCAGAAAATACTGTTTAGATGTCCTCCCTGACATCTGGCTCTTAAAATCTTTCCACTCCCCTTACCATGATAGTTCCTGCGCCATGCATGGAGGGGTCTGATATAGATGTCCTGTTTTGTAGCTGAACATTCCACAGATGCATATTCTTTGTGTGGTTCTGCATTAACCTCTACCCACTACACAAGAAAACTTCTCTGATGAAGCCTGAGAGCGGCATTAACACACATGTAGAGAAACACAAATTTAGAGTGAAGTTGAATACTATGTCCATTTAGCAAAATCATAGCAATAGGCTTACCCCGGGTCCTATGAGCTCCCCAGCCATGGGCTCTGGTCAGACTGACAGCAGCACTCAAGTGTTTCCTTCTGGAGGCAGACTTTCCATCAATCAGAAAGGGATTGTTTATTCCCATAGCACGCATGCCGCTATTGTGCTTACGGACCTATCCTGCCGGTTGTCGCCATGGCTTTCAGTGTTCACAGCTGGCTAACACCGCTGAAGACTTTTCTTCCCCAGCACTGTGCACATCGCCTTCCAGTACTATGAAAGCTACAGGCTTACAGATCCTATCACCTTAGTATTGACCACATGGCCAACATCTGAAGCCCTGGCAGGCACTCACAGCAAAGGCCATGAGAGGACTGGGGGAGCACTGCTTTGCACTTCAAAGAACATAAGGCAGAATTGCATCATGAAACGTTCACTGCTGTTTCCAGGGTTTGTGGTCACCTGTGTACAGGTGACAGCAGGCACATGGTCTTTTTCTCTAGGCCACTGCTACCCTCAGGAGTCATTTCTGGAAACAATACGCTAGCACTTTCACTTATTGCTATTTCAATGGCCAAGTGCAATTCTCTATGGACATTACCCAGGGTTGTCCATGAAATTGGTCAGAAAAGAGTCACATGTGATGTGTTGTCATGTGCAACATAAATGTGTAACATTTGATTTTCCAGTTCACTTTGGCCAGTCCCTGACTGCAACATTGCCTTGAGGACCTAGTTAGATTTCAAGCATTGTTCCTCATGATATTTCTACCATTACTATGGTGACCTACTGGTTGATTGACTCCAGGGGATGCCAACTGGGTTTGTTTTAAATCATTGTAACAGCCTCTATTTAGAATTTCTAAATACACTGGGAATGCATAGGAAATAATAAGTAGAACCATGAAAACAGAATCAGAGAATTAAGTTGACAAAAATCTATCTCCATGCTCAGGTAAGCTGTCCCGGCTCTCCAGGACTGAGCAGGCTCTCCCACTCTTGACTCATAGCTCCACTGCATGGAAGCTTCGTACACCTAAAAATGGGTCGAGAATGAGATGTTTTGGAGTGGATGTGCCTTCAGAGAGCAATTTTCCAAGCAGTAATTCTTATTAAGTGGGGGATACAACAGGAAGAAAGTCCCTGGTGTCCAACTGCTTGTGTTTTTCTTTCCAATTCAATCTGTCTGTCACCAGCTATAAATGGTGATTAATAAAGAGAATAGTTATTCTTATTTGCATCATTCCGAGTCAATAAATACATCCCACTGTTTCTTACTAAAAAGATGGAACATGCAGATTTATTTATTCCTACTGTTTGTTGCAGATTTGTTAAACACATTCTATTATTTGGTGAAATTAGTTTTGAAGAGAGAGGCACATATTTTATATCTTACTCTAATTTGTAGCAGATGTCAGTAAGAAGACTGCGTGGACAGCACCAAGAACCAACCACATCACACAATGTATCTTGCAGAGCGTATCATGCCATGAATGTAGATTGATATCAATATCAGTCTACAGAAGCTGATAAAAAGCTTCCTTTTAACTCTAACTAAATCTCATTTATCTCACAACAGGCTTTGCACGTTGTTCTTAGAAGGTGGAATTTTGTTTTGTTTTTGAGTTTCCTTGTTGCTGTCTGGAAATTGACTTTACCGAGGAGCTTGTTCCCATCCAGCCACAAGGAGGCGCTCAAGCACCAAATTAAAAATTAACACAAACTAATATTCGGCACGGCCCCGCTTTTGACAACGTAGTAAAGCAATATTTATTTAAAGACGGAGGCAAAGTGATTTGTAGGTTTTTGCTAAAATTAATGCCACTTTGGGAGCTCATATTGATATGTCGTATGTATCAGTAATTTAAATAAATATGGTAATACAGGCGTCATCTCTTCCGTGCCCAGAGCCGGAGGAATCTTTGTTCATGAGACCTGCTGTGCTGACTTTCAGCCTTGCCAAGTTGCCTTTTCTGTGGCGGATAAGCTGCATCTTTTCCACGGCCTCTGAGGACCTGCATCTTCAGGTTGCCATGCCCTGTCCTGACGCATCTTACTATAGCCTCTCCAGATCCCTGCGGTGACCTTTAGCCTTCTGCAAGGTCCTGGGATGAGTTCGTTTTTGCCTCTGGGGCTTCGGGTTTCTAGTTACCCCAGTTTTTGACCAGATCTGCGCCTGCTTGCCTTCTCCTCCTCCTCTGAAGTTCATACTCTGTGTCACCACCACCACCACCACCACCCCAGAGTCACTTCTATGCTTACTGCATGTAGATTGGCTCTCTCTTCTTTGGGCAGTCACTCTACACCCTTGTTCTCAGCCATGCCTGCTAAGCGTTTATCACAAGCAGTACTGATGCTGCTGACCGCGTCTTTCCATCTATTAGCTGGCATCTGTATGTGATGTAATGAGTAAGAACCTGATCTTTAGTCACTGCAGTACCTGTGGCAATTCCCAGCACAAAGCATGCCTGCAATAAATATTTCTTAGAAAAAAAGACTTCTCATTGCCGGAATTGGATGAAGGATTACTGGCTCAGTGTGTTCCTAGAGCACCAGACATAGAAACTGTCCAAAAGTTTGTCCTCGGCCCTGGTTGAGCTGTGGTAGAGCACTTGCTTACCAAATTCAAGGCCATGGCTTGGATCCCAGCACTGAAAAATTCCCTAGTAGTAAAGTCACATGGCAGATTTATAGGACTGAGGAGGTAGCTCAGTGGTAGAGCACTGGCCTAGCATGCAGGGGGCCTTTAAGGTCCAGTCCTAGTATAGAAATAAAAGTAGCCACCATCTCAACAATTATTTTGTTTAGCTTTCTTTCCCTGACTCCCAATGATGAGCATGCTATGCCAACTGCCCCAGGAGGCGGAAGTAGGTGCCACACAGTGAAGCCTAAAGGTCACCAGAGCCGATCAACCATGGCTTGTTAAACAAAGGTCACCAAAGCATGCCACCATCTTCCAGTGCTACCTGAATTATTTGACTTCTGAGGACCCAAGCTTGCTTCTGAGGAGCATCTGATCCTGACCTGCTGGGGTGACTGGCATCACAGTTTGGGGGTGTTGACTCCACCTGTCTGATGAAGAAGAGCATGTCTGACAGTTCACTCACTGCTGCCATCTGTCCTTCCAAAGGCTTTGGGAGTCTCCTTGTTTTCCCTCCTTCAGGAGTGGCTTCCTGAGTAGCAGACTCCCAAATGACCAGATCTCACGCTGATGAGGACACAGGACCCATGGCTCCCTGAAAACCGTGTTTTAAAGTCCATAAAGACTGGCCCATGACATAGAGTAGCTTTTAATTTTTATTTGGGTTTCATATGATCTTTTTTTTACTTTTTGTCAGCAACGGACAACAGTTATTCATCATCTCTGATTTTCTTCTATTTCTCAGGAAACAGTTTCAAAGTAGTACATTTATTTATCAAAAAAAAAAAAAAAAAAGACTTGCTTCTGGAAATGTAGTCATGGAAAGTTCCCTGAGGAATGGTTGCTGACACTTTCCCAAGAAGCAAGCAGACACACTATTTGGAAGCCCATTCCCAAACCACTCTTACATTTTATAGAGTTTACAAGTGTATGTGTGTGTGTGTATCTTCTTACTCTCCAGATCACTTTGTCAAGATGTGGTAATGGAAAATGTTCTTTCTGAGAGAATTGAAAACACAACAAAACACAAAGACAAAAGCCAGCTGCCACTGAGAAAGAAAGGTGCATTCTCCTCACAGGTCCCAGCTTCACCAGGAGCAGAAACGCCATGATACCACACGGTTTCTCAGCAGGGCACAGCCTGTAACACTGGGTTCGATCGTTGATGAATGTGTGTGCCAAAATGCACACATCTCTGAGTGGCTTGCCCTATTGCAGAATACTCCTGACTTCTGACAGTACCACAGAGCTGGTGTGGTGGCTCATGGCTGTAGTTCTGCTACCCTGATCTGAGCCAAAAAGCCAAAAACATCATGAGTTCGAGACCAGCCTGGCTTAAGGAGTGAGAAGGACTCTCCCCCTCCCCAAGACAGTGCGATGTGATGGAGCATGTGACTTTAGCAGTTACTCTCGCTTTTCCTTAGTTCCAGTTGTCAGAGAAAGACTTATTTACAATGCTCACTAGAGAGTGTGAGTCAGACTCATGTGGAAGGTGTGGAGCAAGCCAAAGGAGCCTTGTCAAGAGTGGGAGAAATGTGGCTCAAGTCTTAACTCCAACAAGGTCAAGAGGGACCTTTCGCCAAGAAGCAACGTGGGGACTGGTGGCTGAAGAGTGCTAAGCCAGGGATGGGGGACTTTTGGCTCACTGACATGGTAGCATTACTACTGACAGCAGCCTGCGGTGATAAGATGTTGAGAGGAGTCACGTATCGTGGGTGGGGTTTACTCTGTCTTTGCAGGATTCTTGCTCAAGCTGGCTTCTACAAGGACACAGAGAGGCTGAACCTGGTTGAGCAGAAGTCTCAATAGCTGACTAAAGTTTTGTCAAAGAGAATCTTCTAAAAATTATCATTAAATGTACATGAATTGTACAAATTAATGCTGTTAGCTTATGATATTTCTATACATGTATACACCATGGATTGATAATGGCTAACCATTTTTCTTCTATCTTCCCCACCCATCATGCTCTCATTCCTAGTGACCTCTCTTGATTTATTTCTTTGATTTTACATGCAGGAGACAATATCTGATTCTTCTCTTTCTGTCTGGCTCAGTTAACTCAACACAGTGTCCCCCAGATTCATCTTTTTTTCTTGCTAATTACAGGATTTCTTTTTCTTTATTGGATAGTACTCCACTATGTATATATGCTATGTTTTCTTTAGCATTCATCTGTTGTCAGGTGCCTGATTTCATAGCTTAGCTAGCTGAGTAGTGCTGAAGTACTCAGGTATACTGTTATCTCTTTTGTATGCTGACTTTATTGCTCTGGTAATATACCCAAACATAGGATAACTGGGTCATACAGTAGGTCTACTTGTAGATTTTGAAGAATTTCCATATTGTTTTCCATAGTGTCTGTATTAATGTACACTTACACCATCTGTACATAAGATTTCTGTTTTCTTTGCATTGTTGACAGCATATCTATCATCTATCTATCTATCTATCTATCTATCTATC
>CABHPR010126434.1:0-14027 GCA_902168415.1 Peromyscus melanophrys | reverse complement strand
GGAAAGCGGGTAAGACTCTTAGCTCTGACCTCTTTGGCTTTCATCTTTACATTGGCTCTGTGTCTCTTATTTAATAAGGCAGCTGGTTACATCCACACATGCCCTTCTTTAGATATGGAAATTTTTTTCTATGATTTTGTTGAATATATTTTCTGTGGCTTGGAGCTAGGATTCTTTCCCTTATCTTCATATTATTCTTAGGTTTTGTCTTTTTATGTTTTCCCAGATTTTCTGGATGTTTTGTGTTAGGATTTGTTTTGAATTAACATTTTCTTTGACAAAGGAATCTACATTCTCTATTGTATTTTTAGTGCCTGAAATTTAGTCTTTCATCTCTTCTGTTGGTTATGCTTGCATCTGTAGTTTCTTTTTTCTTCCCAGATTTTTCCATTTCCAGAATTTCCAAGGTAAGTGTTTTCTTTATTGCTTCTATTTCAATTTTCAAGCCTTGAACTGTTTCCTTCACCTGTTTGATTATTTTTTTTCTTGGCTTTCTTTAGGGAATTTTTCATTTCTTCTTTAAGGGCCTCTATCATCTTCATAAAGTTATCTTTAAGGTCATTTTTTAGTTCTTCAGCATCTTTGGAATGTTCCGGTCTTGCTATCATAGGATTACTGGGTTCTGGTGGTGTCATATTGCCCTTTCTCTTACTGAATATATTCTTACACAGGTGTTTAAGCACCTCGATTTGGTGATTATAGGTCTGGGTGTCGATCCATATTTTTGTTTTTGTTGGATGAGGGTTTTCGTGCTTCATTATTCATTTCAATTCTTGTCTTCTGGAGTGAATGACCAAGCATTCTAATGAATGGCAAATCTTTGCATCTAGCGCGGTGCCTGAGCTGAGGTTTTTGGGGGTTTGGGTGCCTAGATCCAGCATATCCTTCTTTTCTTCTCACTGGTATGGGCTGTTCCTGTGCCTATGGAGTCTGTTCTTCCAAATGGTGTGGTCTTACCTGTGCCAATGGAGTCTGCTGGAGTTCCAGGGAAGGTCTGGCCACAGGAATGATGATGAGGTAGATAGAGTTGGGTGGTGGAGTGGGTCTTGTGGGAACACAATCCAGTGAGTGTTGTTGTTGTTGGTGCACCCTACAGGGAGGCCTCTAGCCTGCTGATAGAGACTGCCATAAGTAGCCATCTGTATTCAGAAGAATCATGTGGCAGATATAAAGCAGATTTTATGATCACATGATTTTTATCCTTAGATATAGCACAAGAAAAGTAGATCCTAAAGGCTACTTAACCTAAATTCCCTTGCCAAAGGGAAAAGAGATAACTCAAATGTAGTTTATATTATACATACATGCATCAAATCTTCATGTTCCACTTATAAATTTATATAACTCTTATATTGTGTTGACTTTTAAAAATTTTTATTGAAAATAAATTTTTCTTTCATTCAATACATACTGCAAACAATTTGTCCTTCATCCAGAAGCCAAAAGCACTCATATAAAGGCTGGACAGGCAACTCAATAGGAGTAAAAGAGTGCCAAGAGCAGTCAAAATGAATCAGGGATACACCCATTTCCACTTTTAATAGTCCAACAAACACATCAAGCTGTTAACAATAACATATTAACAGAGGGGGACTGTAACACGAATCTTAAAAGGTATTATTAGTAGAAACAAACCCCTGGAGCCAGGTATTGGGGTGAACACTGGAAGATCAGAGAAGCAGAACAAGCCACAGCCACCTCACCTTGCCAATTCCTCAGCTGATCATGTTTCCTCAGACTGGAAGCCTCTGAGTCCTCATCCGAATGGATCTCAGCTGAACTGCTGCTCTAGTTTCTGGTTTTCATGCCTTACATACCTTTCTACTTTCTGCCATCACTTCCTGGAATTAAAGGTGTGAGTCACCATGCCTGGCTGTTTCCAGTGTGGCTTTGAACTCACAGAGATCCAGACAGATCTCCGCCTTTGGAATGCTAGGATTAAAGGCGTGTGTGCCACCATTTTCTGGCCTCTATGTCTATCTAGTGGCTGTTCTGTCCCCTGACCCCAGATAAGTTTATTAGGGTGCACAATATATTGAGGAACACAGTATCATCACAAGAGGCTTACAATGTGTTCTTTAAAGGTACAACTAAACGAATTGAAATAAAAGAAAACAAGATAGATATATTTTGTCTTTGTAAAATTTTGTTTTATGTTAGGGGGTATGGGTTTAAGTTCAGAGAGAAATTAAAAACAAACATAACATATATGCTATAGCATAAAAATTAATTGTGTTACAGTTCATAAGTTTGGTCACATGAATCTCATCATATTTAAAAGTTTAATAATTGATCCCAGATAATGTCTAAGATCAGCCTGTTTTAGACATTAAATCAATTTGCAGAGTGATGAATTAAACACTGGTCCAGAGCATATAGCCATGTGGCTTCCTGAAGTGGCTTCCTGAAGTAGGGTGTTAATACTGAAATCAGGTACCCTGTGGATTGCATAAAGGTACTGATGCTTATCAAATGGGTTCTAGTGACCAGTGTGTTCTCTCACTTTTCCGCACAGAGACACAACATCCTGAACCTCTGCTTACCTTTTGGGCTTTCTTTTTTCTTCTTTCTTCTGTGCTTGCTAACCTTAGCATTCTACATAGACATTGGTTATGATTTTCTTAAAGTAGAAAACATTAGTTAAATACTGGTCTAAATTATTGTATAGTTATTCCTGATTGATTTTTTATATTTTCACTTAAGTGCTATAACTAAGACATCATATTATAACATACTTGGGGAAATCCATGAAAAATGGAATTTCCTTATTTAAAATAAAAAAAAAAAATACTGTTTTCTAAAACAACCAAAGTTTCTTTAAACATTTCCATAGATCAAAAATATTATAAATTATATTATGTAAGAAGTTTTAAGGAATAGTCAAGGTAGTAAATGTGTATTTGCATGTTCAAATCAATATAGTGAAATTTTGCTAAAAAGGATAAAAGAAGAAAAAAAAGAAAAAAGACAGTAAGCTTCCAAGAATTGAAAGTAAGGCTTTTCAGAAATGTGACGGAGTATCATAAAGTCATTCTATCTTAGACTTAGTGAACATCGGATATTTTATTTTTATTAAACACAAAATTTCAAAGCAGAATATTTTGTGTTGACTGTGGAGAAGGGGGATTCTTTGGGTCAAATAATGAAGTTGGACTTTGTAAAAACCTTCAAATTATGTTGATATATTTCTTTAAAACCATCTTGCATGGCGTAATACAATTCCCCAGAATGTGTAAGTGAATCATGTTTCATTTCATCCTCTTAAATCTCATTAAAAAACAAAACAAAATAAAATAATGACATTCTTTGGAAAGAATGTTTGAAGAAGTAAAGGAAATTTTGCCTGGTTGGGGAATACATATTGCTCCTGAAAAGATACAAAATGGATTATATTAATTATTTAGGATATAAAATAATTCTACAAAAAAATAAACCCAAAAGGTGCAAATTAGGAGAGACTGATTACAGATTCTTAATTACTTATAAGGATTTTTTTTGGAGACATTTCCAGTCTACAGACCAATTTTGGGGTAAAAAATGACAAAATGAGTAGTTTGTTCAAAAATTTAGAGGGTGACATGGACTTCAACAGTCCAAGAGAATTATCAGCTGAAGCTGAGAGAGAATTGGCTTTGGTGGAAAAGAAAATACAGGATGCACATGTGGATCATGTGGATCCAAAGCTTGATTGCATTTGGTTATTTTATACTCTAAGCATTCTCCTTCAGGAATTTTAATGCAGAAGGAAGATATTATATAAGAATGGATGTTTCTACCAAATAAACAGAGAAAAAAATTAAAAAGTATATGTGGAAAAGATCTCTGGTTGATTCTAAAAGGAAAATTGAGACTTTGTCAATTAGCAGGAAGAGACCCAGCAAAAATTGTAGTACCTTTAACTAATGATGAAATTGACAAATTATGGGCAGAAAGTGAACCTTGGCAAAGAGCTTTCAGTAATTTTTTGGGAGAGAGTAACAACAAGTATCCCCAAAACAATAGAATTAAACTTATAAACCGAGCTAACTGGATCCTACCTCACATTGTATGGGAATCACCAATGTCTGGAGCCCCTACATTTTATACAGATGCAAAAAAGGAAAGACAAGTTACAAATCAAAAAATTTAAATAAAGTGGTTTAAAGTGCTTATAATTCTGTAAATAAATCAGAATTATATAATATTCTGATGGTATTAATGGATGTTTCAGAACCTCTCAACATAGTTACTGATTCTCAGTATGCTGAAAGAGAGGTCTTACATATTGAGTCTGCAGAATTTATCCCTGATGAGTCAGAATTAACTTTGTTATTTGTTCAGTTATAAGAAATAATCAGGAATAGGAATCATCCCTTATATATAACTCACATCCAATCCCATATGGGTCTTGCAGGCCCTCTAGCATAAGGTAATGATGAAACTGATAAACTATTTATAGGAAATGTGCTGGAGGCCTCAGAATTTCTTAAAAAGACATCATGCCAATAGTAAGGGTTTAAAAAGTATTTTCCATAATATGGCAACAAACCAAAGATATCATAAGGAAATGTCCTACTTGTTCTTTTTGCAAGCAGACTCTACTACCAACAGGATGGGTCTCAAAGGGTACTCAGAGGAATGAAATATGGCAGATGGATTATGTTTCATTTTGTGGAATTTGGAAAATTGAAATATGTACATGACACCATTGATACCTACTCAGAATTTCAATGAGTAGCTGCTCTGAGTTCCAAAAAGGCTGATTCTTTAATCACACATTTGCTAGAAGTTATGATCATCAGGGTCATATGACCTATACAAATTAAAACTGACAATGCTCCAGCATATGTCTCCAGTAAAATGACACAGTTTTTTGCTTATTACAGGTGTACCACACAATCCTACATGCCAAGCAGTCATAGAAAGATCAAATTGAACTCTAAAGGATATGCTAAATAAACAGAGAGGGGTAACAACCCCTCCCAATAGATTACATGATACTTTATAAACTTTGAACTTTCTCCATGCTGAGAAAGGAACAACAATTATGGAGAGACATTGGATAACAGAAGAAAAAAAAACTGTAGAATTACATCAGGCTGTATACTTTAAGGATGCTCTAACATCATAATGGAAACCAGGATATGTATTACATTGGGGACAAGGTTTTGCTTTTGTTTCTACAGGAGAAAGAAAGCTATGATAACAGCAAATTTAGTAAGTATAATCTTGTTAGATTTGAACAAGAGAGACCTCTTAATTAGAAGAGATGATGGTTCATCAAACAGCATGACTATTCAATTTAAACTAACTTATATAACTAGCAAATGCTTTTCATTTAATCAGATATAACATGCCAAAAGGAAACTTCCCCAAAGTTAGGGTTGGGGGAGGGTTTTTGTTTTTGTCTTTCAGGAGAATGAAGACTAACAAATCTGAAGAACATTGGACAAATGAGACATCTGAAGATAAGGACAAATCATCCAGAAAAAGTGTGCCAAGAAACAGAGTAAATTGTCCTATTGCTATATCACATATCTAACAGGATAAAATTGAATAAGTGTTCCTAAATGCTTGTTTCTGCTTTTCTCTACAGACATTCAAAACAAATGGTCTTTTTGTAGTCCCAGTTCAATTAAAAATTAAAGCTGACTTTGGAGCTGGAGCATGACTCTCTCCTTCTCTAAACCCAAGCATGCTTGTTAAAAGAAAATGCAAAATCTCTGTATCGTGTCAGAAGAGCTACCTGATATGGACAGAAGAAAAACCAAAATTAAGGGACTATTCTATTGCCAGTAATCTCATAATTTTTGGTTTTATTTTGACTCTTTAAAACTTTTCTTAAGTTATGAATTTTACATCCAAATTATATATATATATATACTTTTGTCATGATGTTAATGGTCATATACATTACTAACTAATTCTAGAAAAAAAAGGTTTCATCTAGCTTCCTGTACATGATTTTGGGTTCCAGTCTCTATCAGTTTTCTGCAGAGAATCATGACCATGCCTAACAGCAACTTTGAAGTCTCCTAAAAGATGATAAGGCCCTACAACGTCGATATCATCAGGATGATAATAATACCACTAAGCTGACAAAAACAACCCAAAGATCAGCTTTGGACTACAATCTGCTCAGAACAGTTTTGAGATAGTGAGCTGAGATGACCCAGCCTCACAGACTACTCAAGCAAGGACTTGAGACAAGGCATGCACTTTTGCAATATGCAGAGACTGGACAACAAATGATATAGTTACCTGTCCCAGGACTTAATAATTAACCCAAATTTTTTCTTTACGGGATCTACTGAAGAAGCCATCACCCACGGACAGCAGGAAGTAATTTTAAGAACATGATGCTGCAGTCCCAGTTTCAGGCCACAGGCAGGTATCCTGCAGGCAGGTCAGACTACCACCATCCCACACCAGACTGTGCAACCTACAAGCCCCATTCCTCCCAAACCCACACACCCTCAAGACTTCAGCTGTTCCCTGAGACAGAGCATGCCAGTGCCAATTGAAATAAAAGGTGAGTGAGTCTTTGTCTTCATAGCCAAACATCCCAGCCTCTAGACTTTGGGCCCAGAGGCACAACCCTGCTCCCCCACACAACCACCCAATTGCAGTCCCAGTTACAGGCCAGCAGACAGGTCTCCTGCAGACAGGTCAGAATACCACCATCCCCCAGCAGACACTGTAACTTGCAACACCCTCCCAACCCACCCACCCTCTGAGACTGCATCTGCTCCCAGAGACAGAGCCTGTCAGCACCAATTGGACTAAGAGCTGTTCCCTGAGACACAGAGTCCATCAACACCAAGAGCTCCCATTGGACCAAGAGTATCAATCAGACCAAGAGATGCCCAAACATAGACAAAGCTTGCACTGAGTGGAGGAAGAGATGTGTAAATGCCAGTGCAAAAATACCATCAACAGCATAAATACAAGTATGGCACTATCAGAAGCTAGTGGTTCTACATCAGCAAGACCTGAACATCTGAATGCAGAAGAAGCAGAAGAAATTGACCTTTAAAATGACTTTAAGAAAATGATAGAGTCTTTTAAAGAGGAAATTAAAAATTTCCTTAAAGAAATCGAGGAAAATACAAACAAAAAAATTGGGAGAAATCAATAAATACCTTAAAGAAAGCCAATAAAACCATGAAAAAGCAATTAAACAGGTGAAGGAAACATTTCAAGATTTGAAAACAGAAATAGAGACAATAAAGAAGACACAAACTGAAGGAATGCTAGAAATGGAAAATCAGAGTAAACGAACAGGAAGTACAGATGCAAGCATATCCAACAGAATGCAAGAGATAGAAGAGAGAATCTCCAGCATCAAAGATACGGTAGAAAAAATAGATTCATCAGTCAAAGAAAACACTAAAGTCAGGAAGCCATAACACAAAACATCCAGGAAATTTGGGACACCATGAAAACCAAATCTAAGTATAATAGGGATAGAAGGAGAAGAATGCCAACTCAAAGGCACCGAAAATATATTCAACAAAATTGTAGAAGAAAACTTTCCCAACCTAAAGAAGTAAATGCCTATGAAGATACAAGAAGCTTATAGAACACCAAATAGACTGGATCCAAAAATACTAAATACACAGAATGAAAAAAAAGAGCCAAAAAGGAAAGAGGCCAAGTAACATATAAAGGCAGACCCATCAGAATAACAACTGACTTCTCAATGGAGACTCTGAAAGCCAGAAGGTCCTGGATAGACATAAAGAGATGATGGATGCCAACATAGACTATTATACCCATCAAAACTCTCAATTGCCATAGAGAGAATAAACAAAATATTCCACAATAAAACCAGATTTAAACAATACCTATCCACAAATCCTGCCCTACAGAAAGCACTAGAAGGAAAAATCCAACTGAAGGAAGCCAGATACACCCATGCAAACATAGGTAATAGGTAACCCCACAGCAGTAAATCCTAAAGAAGAGAAATAATCATACACTATCACCAAAAGATAACAGGAATTAACAACCACTGGTCATTAATATTCATTAACATCAATCATTTCAATTCACCTATAAAAAGGCACAGGCTAACAGAATGGATATGAAAACAAGATCCATCCTTCTGCTGCACCTCAACTTCTAAGACAGACACTACCTCAGAGTAAAACACAGGAAAAAGACTTTCCAAACAAATGGACTTAAGAAGCAAGTTGATGAAGCTATCCTAACATCTAATGTAATAGACTTCAAACTAAAATCAATTGAAAGAGACAAGAAAGGACATTATGTTTATCAAAGGGAAAATCCATCAAGATGAAGTCTCAATTCTGAACATTTATGTACCCAATACAAGGGCACCCACATTTGTAAAAGAAACATTACTAAAACTTGAATCGCACATCAAAACCCACACACCAGTAATGGGTGACTTCAACAGCCCACTCTCACCAATAAACAGGTCTGCCAGACAGAAACTTAACAAAGAAATAAGGTAACTAACAGATATTACGACTCACATGAATTTAATAGATATCTACCGAACATTCCACCCTAACAAAAAGAATATACCTTCTTCTCAGCACTCCATGGAACCTTCTCTAAAATTGACCAAATGCTTGGTCAAAAGCAAATATCAACAGATACAAAAATTTGGAAATACCTCCTGTATTCAATCAGATCACCATGGCTTAATGTTAGATTACAATAACAAAAATTACAGAAAGCCTACAATCACATGGAAACTAAATAATGCCCAATTAAATCACCAGTGGGTCAAGGAAGCAATAAAGAAAGAAATTAAAGATTTCCTAGAATTCAATGAAAACGAATGTACAACATACCCAAACTTATGGGACATTATGAAAGCAGCAGTGCTAAGAGGAAAATTCATAGCACCAAATGCACACATAAAGGAGATGGAGAAATCTCACACTATCAATTTAACAGCACAACTGAAAGCTCTAGAATAAAAAGAAGCAAACTCACCCAGGAGAAATAGATGCCAGGAAATAATCAAATAGAGAACTGAAATCAATGAAACAAAGAGTTGGTTCTTTGAGAAAATAAACAAGATAGACAAGCCCTTATCCAAATTAACCAAAAAGGCAGAGAGAGAGCATCCAAATTACCAAAATCAGAAATGAAAAGAAAGACATAACAACAAACAACATGAAAATCCAGAGAATCATCAGATCATACTTCAAAAACTTGTACTCCACAAAATTGGAAAATATAAAAGAAATGGACAATTTTCTGGATAGGTATCAGATACCAAAGTTAAATCAAAACCAGATAAACAATTTGAATAGACCAATAACTGCTGAGGAAATAGAGACAGTCATTAAAAGTCTCTCAACCAAAAGAAGCCCAGGGACAGATGGTTTCAGTGCAAAATTCTACCAGATTTTCAAAGAAGAGCTAACACCAATACTCTTCAAATTGTTCCACACAATAGAAACAGAAGGAACACTATCAAACTCATTTTATGACACTACAGTTACCCTGATACCCAAATCACAGAAAGATGCAACAAAGACAGAGAATTACAGACCAGTCTCTCCAGCAAGAATACTCAATAAAATATTGGCAAACTGAATGCAAGAACACATCAAAAACATTATCAACCATGACCAAGTTGGCTTCATTCCATACATGAAAGGATGGTCTGACATACGAAAACCTATTATATAAACAAACTGAAAGAAAAAAAAAACACATGATCATTGCATTAGATGTTGAAAAAGCCTTTGACAAAATACAACACCCCTTCATGATAAAAGTTCTAGAGAGAGCAGGAATAAAAGGAGCATACCTAAACACAGTAAAGGCATTATTACAGCAAGCTGACAAATTAAATGGAGAGAAACTCAAAGCGATTCTACTAGAATCAGGAACAAGACAAGGTTGTCCACTCTCCCCATATTTATTCAATATAGTACTTGCTAGAGCAATAAGACAACCAAAGGAGATCAAGTGGACAGAAATTGGAAAGAAAGAAGTCAAAGTTTCACTATTTAGAGATGATATGATAGTATATGTAAGTGACCCCAAAAATTCTTCCAGGGAACTCCTGATAAACTCCTTCAGTAATGTTGCGGGATACAAGAGTAACTTAAAAAAATCAGTAGCCCTCCTATATACAAATGATAAACGGGCTGAGAAAGAAATCAGAGAAATATCACCCCTTAAAATAGCCACAAATAATATAAAATACCTTGGGGTAATTCTAACTATGCAAGTGAAAGACCTGTACTATAAGAGCTTTATGTCTCTGAAGAAAGAAATCAATGAAGATCTCAGAATTGGAAAGATCTCCCATGCTCATAGATATGTAGGATTAATATAGTAAAAATGGCAATCTAACCAAAATCAAAAATCTACAGATTCAATGCAATCCCCATCAAAATCCCAACCCAATTTTCCACAGACTTGTAAAAAAACACTCAACTACATATGGAAAAACAAAACAAAACAAAACAAAACAAAAAACAAGATAGCTAAAAGAATCCTGTACAATAAACCATGCTCTGGAGACATCATGATCCCTGACCTCAAACTCTACTATAGAGCTATATTTATATATATAAAAAAAAACAGCTTGATTATGGCATAAAAACTGACATGTGGACAAATAGAATTGATTTTAAAACACTGACATTAACCCACATACCTATGAACACCTGATTTTTGACAGAGAAGCCAAAACTGTACAAAGGAAAAAAGGAAGCATCTTCAACAAATGGTGCTGACATAACTGGATGTCAACATGTAGAAGAGTGCAAATATCTGTCACCATGCACAAAACTCAAGTCCAAGTGGATCAAAGACTTTAACATAAATCCAGTTACACTGACCTTGATAGAAGAGAAAGTATGAAGTAGTCTTGAATGTACTGGCATAGGCGATCACTTCCTAAATATAACACCAGTAGCATAGACACTGAGAGCAACAATTAATAAATGGGATGTCCTGAAACTGAGAAGCTTTTGTAGGACAAAGGACATGGTCAATAAGACAAAACAACAGCCTACAGAATGGGAAAAGATCTTCACCAACCTCACATCTGACAGAGGGCTGATCTCCAAAATATATAAAGAATTCAAGAAACAAGGCATCAAAATACTGAACAATCCAATTAAAAAAAATGGGCTACAGTGTTAAGCAGATAATTCTCAAGAGAAGAATCTCAAATGGCTGAAAGACATTTAAGGAATTTCTCAATGTCCTTAGTCATCAGAGTTATGCAAATCAAAACAAGTCTGAGATACTATCTTACATCTGTCAGAATGGCTATGATCAAAAACAATAATGACAGCTTATTTTGGAGAGGATACTGAGCAATGGGAATACTCCTCTACTGTTGGAGGGAGTGCAGGGGGGAGGTGCTTGGGTCTCCCTCAACTGAATGTACCAGACTCTGTTGAGTCTCCATGGGAGTCCTTGCCTAGGAGGAGGTGGGAATGGGGAGTGGATTGTGGAGGAAGTCTCAGGGGGAAGGAGGAGAGAGGAGGGGGAATCTGTGGTTGGTATGTACAATGAATAGAAAATTTCTTAATAATAAAAAAAGAAAATAAAAAAATAAATACAAAAGAACATGATGCCCACATTCTCAAGAGGTAGAGTGGGTGTTTTTTGTCATTTAATGGGATATGGATAATTGTCATTATTTAGGATAGTTGGTTACAAGTTGATAATTGACAATGGTCAAGAAATAAGCTAAACTAAGGAGATTAGATTCAAGGCTCTTGTTTGAAATAAAAAGGCAAAAAAGAGGATTTGCATATGATAAGATAAAAGGTTGATTATGGAATCTAAAAATATAGAAATGATAAGATAACAAGGTATATTATTGAATCTACTTTGAAGAGAAAAAGGGATATAGCTTAGAGGTAGATTATTGAATCTACTCTGAGGGAAAAAAAGATATAGAAATGATGGATAAGGATAGATAATTGAATTTACTCTGAAAAGAAAAAGAAAGAATATGGATATGATCAGATAAAAAGTTAAATTATTGAATCTTCTTTTAAAAAGGCCAAAGATGATGCCCCAACATTGCAGAGGAACCTTGGATGACTGTCCAGGCAGCAGCTGTTTCTGTCATAACTCACATCTTTTGAAAGTCGCTTGTTTGCACTTTCTCCTTACTCAGTTATTTCCTTCAGGTCTCTGAGGGAGTTGAAGATTGGATAGTTATAGTTATCTTTGTTAAGAAATTCAGAATAGAATCTCACTGAAGAGATGTAAAGTGTGTAAGTTTGAAAGACATCAAAAGATAGTTTTTGGTTCATAATACAAGTTAGGATAGAAAGTAAATTAAGTACATTTTGGACTCAACAAACTAGGTTAGATAATGGATTTTTTTTGATGAATTTGTCAAATGCAAATGGAGTAGACATTGTTGATGTATTTATTGCATATGTATATTGTATATTGTTATTGTTCTTGTATATAGTTTTTCTTATATTAGTTAAAACCTTCTTTTATTATTTTAGACAAAAAAGGAGAAATGTAGTGATATATTATGTACCCCAATAAAGCTTGCCTGGGGATCAGAGGACAAAGCCAGCTACTATGTTAAACATAGTGGTTAGGCAGTGATAGCACATGCCTTTAATCCTAGCATTCAGAAGCCAGAGATCCATCCAGATCTCTGTGAGCTCAAGGCCACACTGGGAATAGAGCCCAGCATTGTGGCACTCGCCTTTAATCCCAGCACTAGAAAGGAAGTAAGATGGCGGGGCACAGAAAGGTATATGAGGCATGAGTACACAGGAAGTCTCTCTCTCTCTCTCTCTCTCTCTCTCTCTCTCTCTCTCTCTCTCTCTCTCTCTCTCTCTCTCGGCTGAGGATTTCCTAGAGGTAACAAGGTGGCTGGCTTGTTGTGTTTTTCTGACCTTTTAGCCTTCACCCAACATCTGGCTCTGGGTTTTCTTATTATTATTAATAAGCTCTTTTAACAGTCATGTTCCACGTTAATTTTTTTCAAAAAATTCATTTCATTTAAATAGGTTCAATATTAAATCAGACACTTGTATTCCAAAAATATGTCACAGGAAACTTGCTTTTTTGGTGGCATTATGCTTAGAATATACCTAAAAGTAAATGACTACTTCACTCTGTGGGAAAGCATCTTGTCTATGCAGTACTATGTGCTCACTAGGACTTTAGGACAAAGATAAACTACTTCTCTTTTATATCAGCACCATATATGTATTCTGCAGCTCTTCTCTATGCAACAAAGAGCACCACAGATGGTTACTTGTCTGTTTAATAAATGCCTATTTGAAAAATAGAAATGTGATTTTGCATTCATTAAGAGAACTGATGTGCATTCAGTTGCCCACATTTGTGGAATGTTTTGACCAGAATAAATGTAGAACTGACATAACTAAGCAAAAGTGAGCAAACCCTTATGTAGCTAGCGTTTTCCTGCCTGACCCACAGTCAGGACAAATCTCTCTCACCCGCCAGTCCCACAGCCGCACAGACCCAACCAAGTAAACACAGAGACTTCTATTGCTTACAAACTGTATGGCCATGGCAGGCTTCTTGCTAACTGTCCTTATATCTTAAATTAATCCATTTCTATAAATCTATACCTTGCCACATGGCTTGTGGCTTACCGGCATCTTCACATGCTGTTTGTCATGGTGGCGGCTGGCAGTGTCTCCGGTTCAGCCTTCCACTTCCCAGAATTCTCTCCTCCTTGTCCCGCCTATATTTCTTCCTGCCTGACCACTGGCCAATCAGTGTTTTATTCATTGACCAATAAGCAACATGTTTGACATACAGACCATCCCACAGCACTTCCCCTTTTCTTTTTTTTCAAAAAGGAAGGTTTTAACCTTAAAGTAAATTACATATAATTTGGGAATTTGGGTGTAGCTTCTCTTACTGCTTGCTGCTGGAGGGGGGTGCTGTATCTTATGGGGACACAAAGAAAATTTTAGGATTATGGAGTAGTCCATGAGGCTGTATTGTCTGAGCCAGTTGCCTTCAAACCGTTCTGGATGTTGGATCATTTGGGCCATGGTGTAATCGGAGACCTCTCAGGGGGTCTT
>CABHPR010126433.1:2730-19655 GCA_902168415.1 Peromyscus melanophrys | reverse complement strand
GACACTGTGGATAAGTCACGGAGGTCAAGAAGTGGGTTTGGTAAGTTGGAAGGGTGGCTCAGAGCTAAAGAGCACTTGTTGCTTTTCCAAGGAGCTGGGTTTGGTTCCCAGCACTCACACGGTGGCTCACAATCAGCTGTGTAATTCCAGTTCCAGGGGAGCCAAAGCCCTCTTCTGGCCTCTGCCAGTACTGCACACATATGGTGTATTCACACACACACACACACACACACACACACACACACACACACACACCTACACACACACACACACACACACACCTGCAGGCAAAACGCTTGTACATAAAAGAAAAACAAGCACAATTAAAAAAAAAAGCCAAAAGCCAGGTGGTGGTGGTGCACACCTTTAATCCCAGCACTCGGGAGGAAGCAACACATGGATCTCTGTGAGTTTGAGGCCAGCTTGGTCTACAGAGCAAGATCCAGGACAGGCACCAAAACTACACAGAGAAACCTGTCTCAAAAAACCATTAAAAAAAAAAAGAAGAAGTGGCATTGGGGAAGTCTTTAGATTTTGAGATCACAGCTAAGATTTTCAGAACAAGGGATAAAGAGACCAGGAGAACTGACTTTCTTTCATGTGAAATGACCTCAGTATGTATCCCAAACTGGCCTTGGCCTTGAACCTGAGATCCTCCTGCCTCAGCCCCGCCTCGCCCATGCTGGGATTATAGGTTTTATTGCCACACCTGGCTTCTGAGTCTCATTGTCTGGGTGGGTACACAGAAACTGTCAGCAGATCCCTGCTGGATGAGCGAATAGCAGGGTTGACTAAATCCTCGCCTTCAGCGGGAAGAGCTCCTGGCCTGTCACACAGAAGCCTGGAGTCCCAGGCAGCCAGAGTCTGAAGTCACCTGTTTGCCCTTTGCTTCTGTCCACAGAGCAGAGAGCTGAGTCTCAAAGCACAGGGGACTTGGTGAAGGTGCTGGGTGCCGTGACCAGTCCAGCTCTGAGTCGTGGGTGTGGACATGTCACCTACTCCCAAGGAGATCTGATTTCTGAGAGAAACTTCCCAGCTCCGCTGGCTTTGGTGAATGGAAAAGATTGCTTTGGGCTGTGCCAGGGATTTGGGGCCTAGCTAGGAAGGAAAACGCAAGATTTGTTATTTTATTTTATTCTTTTTTTGTTTGTTTGTTTTTGAGACAGGGTTTCCCTGTGTAGCTTTGGTCCAGCCTATCCTGGATCTCGCTTTGTAGATCAGGCTGACCTCGAACTCACAGAGATCCGTGTGGCTCTGCCTCCCGAATGCTGGGATTAAAGGCGTGCGCCATCACTGCCCAGCTTTTCAGTTTTAACTTATTATTCTCTCTCTCTCTCTCTCTCTCTCTCTCTCTCTCTCTCTCTCTCTCTGTGTGTGTGTGTGTGCACACGGAGAGGTCAAAGAACAGCTTTGGGAGTTAGTTCTCTTTCCATCATGGATTCCCGGGATCAAACTCAGGTCACCAGGCTTTTTACCCACTGAGCTATCTTGCTGTCCCCTCCCCATTGGCCTTTCTGGCAGAGGGTTTGGACTAATTCATCTGTTTATTCATTCTTCAGATATTCTTTTTATTTGAGGGGGAGCGGGAAACAGTGTCTCGTGTAGCCCAGGTTGGTCTTGAACTCTTTATTTATTTTTTTAAGATTTATTTATTATGTATACAGTGTTCTGCCTGCATGTATCCCTGCAGGCCAGATGAGGGAACCAGACATCATTACAGATGGTTCTGAGCCACCATGTGGGTGCTGGGAATTGAACTCAGGACCTCTGGAAGAGCAGCCAGTGCTCTTAACCCCTGAGCCATCTCTCCAGCCTCTTGAACTCTTTATGTAGCCAAGGCTGACCTTGAATTCTTTATCTTCCTGCTTCTACCTCTCAAATACTGGCATTACGAGTGTGTACCACCAGGCCAAGCTTGTGTGGTGTGTGTGTGTGTGTGTGTGTGTGTGTGTGTGTGTGTGTGTGTCTGTGCATGTTGCTGAGGTTGGTACTCAGGGACTCATGAATGCTAAGGCATACATTCTGTCATTGAGTTAAATCCCTGGCTCAAGTATTCTTTTTATGGCAGACTATGATAAGTGTCAGGATTGGCAGTGTTGTGATGGGCAAGATAATACAGCAATATCTAGCAGGAAGTAGCTAGATGCAAAAAGACATCTCATCCAGCATGCCTTAGGTAATAATGACAATCAGCTGAGTGAACGGAGACATCTAGATCAAAACTGCAAATCCAGCATCCACCCCTTCCTGTCACTGCCCTTTTCCTTCCATGCTGGCAGCCTCATGGTAAGGCTGGAGCCTCTGATGGTTTCAAGACAGCTGGTAGTGGTTCTCAGGCTACCTCCCTCCTTCAATGTCAGCAGGGCACACCTCTGTCACAGTTGTTTTGACAAACACTCCAACTGTACTCTGATTGGACCAGCTTGGCCAGATGCCTAACATAGAGTCACAAGAATGGCCTGGCCTGGTTGGATTAGTCTAAGTCACATGACTCCTTCTGGCCCCAAGAGATGTCAGTCAGCTCCCTCTGGATAAAATGGATTCCTAAATGGAAACTGAGCCGTGCTAGGAAAGGACACAGGAGCCGCCTGAACTCCAATCTTATTTAATGGAGTGAAGAAAGAGTCTGTCAGAGGATGTCTGGACAGCTGGGCATGTAACTGGCTGGTAGAATATTTGCTTAGCTCCACAAGGCCCCAAATTCGATCTTCAGTACTGGGGTAGGGGTGGGAAGACTATCTCTACATAATTTGTAGGGCCCAGTACAAAACGCCCATGCAGCTTGACTCCTTGCTGAGGGGCTGAAGAGGTGGTTCAGCACTTAAGGGAGCTTGTTGTTCTGCCAAAGGACCCAAGTTTGGTTCCCAGCACCTGGCTCACGATCACCAGTAACTCTAGCTCCAGGACATCCAGTGCCTTCTCTGGCCTCTGGAGAGCGCCTACACACGTGTGGCATACATGCACACATAAATAACAATACCTTTACAAAGAAGAGATTGTGAAAAAAGGTGAGTTGCTCAAAATGTCTAAAGTTGGGTGTGGTAGAGCACATCTACAATCTCAGCACTTGGGATGTTGAGGAGGATCACAGGTTGGAAGCCACCTTAGGCTACAAGAGGAGATCCTAATGGACCCTTCCTTCCTTCCTTCCTTCCTTCCTTCCTTCCTTCCTTCCTTCCTTCCTTTCTTCTTATCAGAAAATTATTTTAACAGTTACAAAACATTTTTAACAGAATCAAAATAAACTGGCAATTATTTTTTAAAATGTATTCTATTAATTGTTTTTGTGTTTGTGTTTGTGTGTGTGTGTGTGTGTGTGTGTGTGTGTGTGTGTGTGTGTACTTGAATTTTGTGTGTGTACCATGCACATGTCTGATATCCAGGGAGGTCAGAAAGGAGACAAACCCCTGGAACTGGAGTTACAGATAGTTGTGAGTCACCATTGGGGAACTGGGACTCTAGTGCTCTTAACCACTGAGCCATCTCTCCAGCCCCCAAACTGATTATTTTGTGATTTTGAGAAGTTCTTAGACTTGAGGTCCTGCTTAAGTAGAAGTAAAATCAATAAAATGTCTTGGAAATTATCCTAGATGCTCATGTCTGTCACACTTAGCTCCGAGGAGATCACTCAGTCCTTTTAAAAAAGGACCTTAATGTGGTGGCACATGTCCTTAGTCCCAGCACTTGAGAGGCAGAGGCAGGTGGATCTCTGTGAGCTCCAAGCCAGCCTGGTCTAATAGTGAGTTCCAGGACAGCCAGAGTCACACAGCGAGACCCTGTCTTAAAAATAAAAACAAAGGGCTGGATAGATAGCTCAGTAGTTAAGAGCACTGACTGCTCTTCCAGATGACCTGGGTTCAATTCCCAGCACCCACATGGCAGCTCACAACTGTCTGTAACTCCAGTTCTAGGGGATCTGACACCCTCACACAGACACACAGGCAGGCAGAACACCAATGCATATAAAATAAAAATAAATAAATTATTAAAAAACAAATAAACAAACAAAATATGGGCTGGAGAGATGGCTCAGTGGTTAAGAGCACTTCCTGTTCACCTAGAGGACCCAGGTTCAATTCCCAGCACCCACACAGTGGCTCACAACCGTTTGTGACTTCGGTGAGGTGGGGGGGAAGGTCCAACAATCTCTTCTGGCCTCCACAGACACCAGGCATGCAGGAATTGAGTTACATACATTCTGACAAAACACCCATATGCATGAAATAAATTTTTGTTTAAAAAATGTATTTCTTTGTTCCCCCTTTGGGGGCTTGAAGTGAGTTCATTGGCATTCATTCATTAAACACCTCCCAACCCTATCATTTACCTCTTTCTACAGTGTTCATTCAGTTCTGCCTGCGTACACTTCAACTTTTTTGACTAAATTGCTTTGATAATATTAAATCTTCTAAATTACTTCTTCTTTCTCCTCACAGGCTTTTTTATTATTGCTGAAGTCTGGACCATACAGTTTTGTTTTGTTTTTTAAACTCTGTTCCTACTGACAGGAGCTGCCATCAACTGGAACTTGGCAAACCCCTTACAGTTCACACTGTTTCAAAACAAAACATTTAAAGGGAGGGTGTGGGGAGGGGACAGGGCCACTGGAGCCTGGATTTGGTTTTCTAAATAAAGTTGGAAAAGAAAAAAAAAAAACCAACTGTATTCAATTCAATTAAAAACAATTTAGCAATCTAAATAAATTTAGAGTCTAGAAGGCCCACATCCCCTGCCATGAAACTCGCTGTTCCCTGGGAGAGTGTAGTGAGAGCTGAAGATGGAGAAGGAAATAGCTGTGAGTATCCCAGGTAGACAATAGCTTATGGACAGGGCAGGTGTCCTGGAAGAGCTGGAAGGACTTGGTGTCGCTGGAGCTCAGAACACTGGTGAGACTGGAGAGTGGGGAGGCCAGGCTGGCCGCAAGCTGGGCTCCAGAGGATCTATTATTTATTATTGCTGAAGTCTGCTTGGTTGCCACTAGTGTTGCTTAGTGGCCCTGGTGAGCTCTTTTATCACCCAGCTGGGGAAGCTGGAAGGGGCTGCTGAGGACCAGTTCACTTTGGACAGAGAGCAGATGATTGTCACATGGTGAGGGGCCTGAGTGTCAGGAGTTTCTTTAAGACTCAGGGAAAATTCTACCACCACTCTGCCTCAGTTTCCCTTTGGCACCACAAAGGTGTTCCATGAGACGATCTGAGCCCTAACTCCCTTCAGCTTTAACGTTCTCCAATTTTTTTTCTGGGACTCTAACACCCTTAGATTCAGGAAAGAGAGGGCAAGATACCCGAGCAGCAACAGGAGGATTTGTCTATGAGAAGGACCTGGAGGGTCACATACAAAAATGAGAAGATTTAGGCTGGAAAAATGGTGCAGTGGTTAAGAGCACTTGCTGCTCTCCTAGAGGACCCAGGTTCGGTTCCCAGCACCCACATGACAGCTCACAACCATCTGTATGTTACTCCCCAGTTCCAAGAGATCCTATGCCCTCTTCTAGCTTCCATGCGGGCACACATGTGGTTCACAGTTATACATGCAGGGAAAACACCTGAATACATAAAATAAAAAATAAATAAGGATTAAGAGACTATCTTAGTTAGGGTTTCTGTTGCTGTGATCATGGCAACTCTTTTTTTGAAATTTATTATTATTTATTATTATTAATTTTTTGTTTTTTTTTCCGAGACAGGGTTTCTCTGTGTAGCTTTGCATCTTTCCTGGATCTTGCTCTGTAGACCAGGCTGGTCTTGAACTCACAGAGATCCACCTGCCTCTGCCTCTTGAGTGCTGGGATTAAAGGCGTGCGCCACCACTGCCTGGCCTAATTTATTATTTTTATTTCATGTGCATTCATGTTTGCCTATGTTGTGTGTCTGTGAAGGTGTCAAACCCCATAAAACTGGAGTTATAGGCAGTTATGAGCTGCCATGTGGTTGCTGGGAATTGAACCTGGGTCCTCTGAAAGAGCAGCAAGTGCTCTTAACTGCTGAGCCATCTCTCTAGCCCCAACCACGGCAACTCTAATAAAGGAAAAACATTTAATTAGGATGTCTTACATTTTCAGAGGTTTTGTCTATTGTCATCATGCTGTGACATGGTGGCATGTAGGCAGACGTGGTGCTGGAGAAGTAGCTGAGATTCCTACATCTTGACCAGCAGGTACCAGGAAGTGGTCTGAGTGTCATATTGAGCATAGTTTCAAAGGGACCCTCAAAGCCCACCCCCACAGTGACACACTTCCTCCAACAAAGCCACACCTCCTAATAGCTCCACTCCCTGTGAATTTATGGGGGCCAATTACATTCAAACTACCACAGAGATTTAAATGAGTTAGGAAAATGGGTGTAAATCAAACTTTGGCTGAAGGAGAAGAGGTTGGAGGGGGGTGGAAAGCCGGACAGAAACATAATTCTGTCCTGAATGGATCCTAATTGTCAGATTCGAAGAGGGAAAAGTGGGGCCCCTGGCGTTTCTGCCACTACTTGGCTTAGAACCTAAGACCCCAGGACCATGCCATAGTAACCCAGATGTGGAACTTCTCCTTTTCCTCCACATCCCACTGAAGAAGCATGAGCCTGGTGTGGTAATCCAGCACTCTGAGGCAGAGGCGGGCTGATGAGAGTGTGAGGTTAATCAGCATATCTAGTGAGACCTTTCCTGCACACACAGAGAGAGAGACCTTGAAACCTTTATGAAAATCTGAGAAGTCAGGCACAAGACGCTGAATGGACTGGAAAGATGGCTGAGCAGCAGCTGGGAGCAGTTACTGCTGTGAGAGCATGGAAGTTCCGTGCCCAGCACCCACATCAGGTGGCGGTCACTCACCTGTAACTCCAGCTCCAAGGCTTCCTTCTTTTGACCTCTGTGAGCATCCACATACACACTTGCACACACAAACACAAATATTTTTTTGTTTTTGTTTTTGTTTTTCGAGACAGTGTTTCTTTGTGTAACAGTGCTGGCTGTCCTGGGACTCACTCTGTAGACCAGGCTGGCCTCGAACTCAGAGATCCTACTGCCTCTGCCTCCCGAGTGCGGGATTAAAAGCATGCACCACCGCCAGGCATACATTTTTTAAAAATGAATCTAAAAAAAAAAATGTTGTTGGTGGTGCATGCCTTTAATCCCAGTGCTCGGGAGGCAGAGGCAGGTGGACAGAGTGAGTTCCAGGACAGCCAAGGCTACACAGAGAAACCCTGTCTCTAAATAAATAAATAAATATATAAATACATAAAGGAAGGAAGGAAGGAAGGAAGGAAGGAAGGAAGGAAGGGAGGGAGGGAGGGAGGCAGGGAGGGGGGGAGGGAGGGTGGGAGGGAGGGAAGGAGGGAGGGAAGGAAGGAAGGAAGGAAGGAAGGAAGGAAGGAGGGAGTATGGGAGGAACTCTTTCCTGTTTAGCAGGTAGGTCTGTGTCAACACAAACTGTGTGAGCATTTGGGGACACAGAGGAATTTACCATATTCAAGCCCAACACATTCCAGTTGGGTATTCAAGGCATTCTTTTTTTTTTTTTTTTTTCCGAGACAGAGTTGCTCTGTGTAGCTTTTCGCCTTTCCTAGAACTCACTCTGTAGCCCAGGCTGGCCTTGAACTCACAGAGATCCGTCAAGGCATTCTTGTTCTTCAAAATCATCTTGGTTGGGCTGGAGAGATGGCTCAGAGGTCAGAAGCATGTACTGCTCTTCCAGAGGACCAGGGTTCTGTCCCCAGCACCCACACCCGGTAGCTCACAACTTGTGACTCCAGCTCCAGGTGATCTGACGCCCTCTTCTGGCTTCCCAAAGCACCTGCACTCACCTGCACACATCTCCACACAGACACATACACGTATGCAAAAGTTTATAAAAATCATTTGGGGCTGGAGAGATGGCTCAGTGGTTAGAGCGATGGCTGTTCTTCCGGAGTCCCTTGGTTCAGTTCTCAGCAATCACATAGTTGCTCACAACCACCTGTAACTCCAGTTTCAGGGATTTGAACACCCTTCTCTGGTCTCAGTGGACACCTGGCATGCACATAATACATAGACATATATACAGGCAAGACCTTTATACATGTAAAAAGTCATTTTAGTCTTTTTGTTGGTGACTTCACCCCGTTTAGACCCCTAGCTTTGGCCGCATCGCTGGCTCTAGCCTCCTATTGTCCTTTTGTTTGTTTTTTAGCTAATGTTTTTTAGCTGCTTCGGGGTGTTTGCTTGCTTGAGACAGGGTCTCTGTTAGCCTAGACTGAATTCACACCCACTCTACGTCTGAGGCTTTTCTTGAACTTCTGCCTCACAAGGGCTGAGGTTGCAGGAGCCCCCACCAGGCCTCCTTTGGACTAAGTCCGATGGGGCATAGACCTGAGGTTTCCGTCATTCTTGTCTGCATGGGGTGGCTCATGCCTGTGATCTCAGCACTCGGGGAAACTGAGGCAGGAGAACTGCTGCAGTTGTGAGGCCAGTCTGGTCTACACAGCCGGCTCTAGGCCAGCCATAGCTATTGAATGAGACCCTGTTTCAAAACCCAACGAAGAGTAGCTTTGCCGGGCGGTGGCGCACGCCTTTAATCCCAGCACTCGGGAGGCAGAGCCAGGCGGATCTCTGTGAGTTTGAGGCCAGCCTGGGCTACAGAGTGAGTTCCAGGAAAGGCGCAAAGCTACACAGAGAAACCCTGTCTTGGAAAAGAAAAAAAAAAAAGTAGCTTTATCTCTCAATTACAGGTAAATAAGACACTCTTGATGCAGCTGCATTTTCAAGTTTGTCTCTCCAGATGTGGCCTGGTGGAGATAGGGCCTGGTTATAAAAGTCAGCCCCCAGGATGTTATAAGGGACTCAATCAACATCTTTAGCATAAATAGACATAGTTATTCAGACTGGCCCCCCAAAGCCCACCTTCCTTCCTTCCTTCCTTCCTTCCTTCCTTCCTTCCTTCCTTCCTCCCTCCCTCCCTCCCTCCCTCCCTCCCTCCCTCCCTCCCTCCTCCCTCCCTTCCTTCCTTCCTTCCTTCCTTCCCATCCTTTCTTCCTTCCTATCTGCCCCCACTCTTTCCTTCCAGTGATTATGAGAAAGCTTTGGAAAGCCAGAGAGTGTCTAACAGGGTGAGCTGTGGACAAATCCTGGAAGACTAGACAAGGCTTCCGTAACAAGGGTGTGGCGAAAGTTGCTGCCTTCCCTACCTAGAAGAGGACCTTGGTGGAACACAGGTGAGGGTGGATGTAGACCCAGAAGGGAGGAGGCGGCAAATGACACTAAGGTTCCATGCCTGAATCCCTCCGAGGGCCTGGGCATAGCCAGGGTGAGCACTCACCCCGCCCTCATGGCTCTGGCTGCACATGAGATTTTATCAGTAACATAGCTGATACATGGCACTGAGTCACAGGCAGGACCCGAGGCCTAGGAAACAGTTCAGATGTCGAAACAGGCCCAGGGGAGGAGGTGGGGTGAGTCTCTAATACACCCTCAGCGTACACATCATTATCACCCACGTTTCCTGTCACCCTGGGTCATCTCGATGGCCATCACTACTCCGTTTTGATCCTGTCACTCAGTCGCCATCCTCACCTGCATCCCTGCACCTTTCAGGCCCCGTGCCCTCACGTGACCCGGTTCCCACCACGGTCCCACCTTCTCCAGCCCTATGCCCAAGGTGGTTGCTAATCTTGGCCAATCCTGCCGTCCCTCCACTGCCTCCACCCTACGCTGTAACTGGTTAGCTCCGTTCCCATTCCTGCTGTCACCTGGACTGTCCTCATCTGTCCTTGTCACCTAAGTCATCTTCGCTGTCACAGCCCCAGCCTCGTCATACATTCCCAGCATCGTCTCCCTGCTCTTCACCACCGGCTTCAGGCCATGTCACCACCTATCTCCACCCCGCTGGTTCACCTTCACTGATCCGTGTCTGCCTCCTCCTTGTCCTCTCCTTGCCCACACCCTTCTCATCCTGGCACCTCACCCAGGTCCCCTCATGGCACACAACATGTCCCCACCTCTGAGCCGCTGACCAGATCTTTCAGGCCAGGGTCTCTGCTGGGCTTCCTCACCCGGATTCACCACGCTCCTTACTTTTGCAATGTGTCCGGAAGAGGTTCAGCATTTACCCTGGGATGTCCGGGCTCTGGGCCAGGCCCTTCTCAGGGTTCCCAGGCAGAGGACTGCCAGGAATCCTTGAATCCCTCCTTCAGCTACTGCACTGGGTGGTTGCCTCTGCCCGACATGGCTCTGAAAGTATTCTTTTTTTTTTTCCTCTCTGAACCAGAGTCAACAGTAGGTACCCCTCTCTCACTATGTTACTTTGGCTGGCCTCAAACTTGAGATCCTCTTGCCTCAGCCTCTGGAGAACTGAGATGATGAGATACCACCCTGGGCTGAAATTCTTACCATATTGGTGGCTATTTCCTCTTTCTCAATCTCCAGTTTTCCGAGATATCCTCTCCCCGCCCCAGTACTAACACTTATGGTGGCATCTTATTTGGGTAATTGTGTATAAGGCTGTCCTGACCAACAGTCAGGATCAGTTGGAAGGCAGCAACTGTGTTTGTCGTAGTCCACAGACAGGTTTCTGGGGCCTATCACAGGGCCTTGGTAGTGGTAGGGGCCATTGAATTCTATTGAGTGAATACACACCATTTACTGATCCTGTACCATGTGCTGGTACTGTCTTCTTCTGTCCTGTGCCTTTTTTTTTTTTTTTTAAAGTTTTGAGCATTTCAAGATCTTTTTAAATGATTTGGCACAGATGTCCTGACGACGTTCAAGCCGAGAAGCCTATTTCCAATTACTCATCAGAAAGTGAAGAGACAGAGAAACTGTTACTCACAGACCAAGCAGAACGCTTGCTTGTAATTAGGGCAAAGAAAGCCTCAGTTGTAACATCAGTTCCTGATTTCATCTGTCGGTTTCCCAAGGAGACTGAAGACATCAAGGACATGAGGGGCACCTGGAGAAGACAGCTTCTGGTTCTTGGGAGGCAAAGTCAGACCCTTACCTCATACCTTGAAACGGATGTGTTCAAGAAGTAAATATAGAAAGAATCTAAATTAACCTGGATATTCCCGTGTGGTTGGTCCCATCGACTTTATTTCTGAGGATCTGTCCTTGGGAAAATGCTTAGAGGGTGGACAAAGACTTTGCCACTTTCCATACCCATGATTTTATCACCATGTTACTTTTCACATTTAAATTCATAAATGCATATTTATAAATGCCAGCCTGGTCTACAGAGCTAGTTCCAAGACAGCCAGATCTACCCAGAGAAACCCTGTCTAGAAAAAAAAAAAAAAAAAAAAAGAAAAGAGAACTGAAAGCAAATGAAACCTCCAGTGTAGGAGGAAGCAGACTATATCATACAAATTATGGTTGTATCTTGGTTACTCAGATCTTGAGTCTGAGGTGTTCCTCATTGTTCTAGCGTCAGGCCATGCGAAGAAGGCGTTATACGCACAGGCTTCTGTGGAATTATTTTCAGTGATGTCAAGAGTGGGTAGACCAAAGGATGAACAGAAATGCAGGCATTACAGGCATTGTGCTGTCCCTGAATATGAGTAACTTCTTCCAGTTCTCATTTTCTTTGATGGGCATCATTACATTTATCATAAAAAAGCTATGCCTTCCCAAACAGAGGTAAAAATAATGCTTTATGTGAAGGTGTCAGTGCTTTATAAGCCCATCCCTCATGACTTTTTGTTTTACTGGACTGTAAATCCCATGAGGACAGGATCTTTGCCTGTTTCCCAGCAAAATGAAAATGTGCTTTTTGTTTTTTTCTTTTTCTTTTGTCTCTCACATCTTTTCCTTTTATTTAATTTTTAAATTTTTAAACTCCCTTCCCCCCCCAGCTGAGGACCGAACCCAGGGCCTGCACTTGCTGGGCAAGCACTCTACCACTGAACTAAATCCCCAACCCCTATTTAATTTTTTAAATAGTGTTTCACTGTGTATAAAAGGTGGCTTGGAATTTGCTATGTTGCCCAGGATGACCTGCAATTCACTATGTAACCCAGGATAGCCTCAACTTGTGAAGATTCTCCTGCCTGGGCCTTCGGAGTTGGTGGCGGTACCACACGTGACTCCTTAAGTTTTCAGAGTGATTCTTTCCGGTACAGAGTGTTTTGGGGGCTGCCTTGATCTCCAAACCCCAACCTGCACTTCTTAACCGTTGGCACTTGAAACAGCTGGATGAATTTGAGAGAATCCCACCAGCTGTGAGCGGGAAGCTCCCTCTTCCTTTGTTTCTGTTTCAGAGTGGGGCACCACTCCAGCCAGACTTCAGGTGTCCCGGGTCTCTTGTCCCTGCTCCCTCAGTCAGTCATTCACGCCGCCGCTGCAGCCTCTCCAGCCGGTTCCTCTGCCCTACTCACTCTGCCCATCCCGAATCTGGGTCTCCTGAGCCACAGCCATGCTTTGGAAGTTTTAAGAATGTAAGCCTACTCTTCCCACTCGCCCGTTGACATACCTTCGGTGGCTCCCCATCACTCTCAGGAGCAAGTACAAGACAGCACATGATCAGGGCCGGGGGTCCGGGAGGGGGGGGTCGGGGGACATGGACCCGGACGTACGCGACAGTGCCTATGTCCTTCTCCTTGCTGCACAGAATTTCTCAGGCCCTTTTAGCGTAGCAACAGGAGACCCACCCCTTTTTCTACGCCCACCCTTTGCCTGTCTGACTTCATCTTACCCCAGCTGTTAGAGGGGACGCTCCCTCTTCCAGGAGAGTGTCTGTTATGTCTCCCACCCCCAAGTTTGGGTCAGTGCCCTCGTGAAGCTCCCTTAGGCCTGTGCTTGTTGTCCACACTGCAATTCCTTGTTTACTCAACAGCCTCCCTGTGTGCCCTGTAGGCCTTTCCTAGGCTCAGGTGGACCTGCTCTCCTACACACATCCAATGCTCAGCACTTGGGAGGGCTTCACTGCCCTTGAATGATTGGGTGAGTAACAACAAAAAAGTACCCTTCGGTGAGCACTGCTTGGGGCAGGGGATACAGCGCCATAGCAAAGCACTTACTTAGCTTGCACATGACCCGGCTTCATCCTCAGCAGCAGAAAGAAACAAAAAACTGTTAGTACTTCCTAAGGAGTTAGACGGGCATACACGTCAAGTGGACATACACGCTTCACCTTGCTTTGCTTTTTCTGTAACTCAGGAGGACCTCACACTGGCAGCCAGCACTCCCGCCTCAGTCCTCAGTGTGCTTAGCGTGAGGACTGCAGATGTGGACCGCCATGCACAGCTGAGAACATCCTTAGGATTTAAGAACCAGGTGTGAGTTCCTGCAGAACTGGACGCAGAGCAAAGCAGAGTCTGCATGGGACACAGCTGCAGGGAGTCAGGCTGCTTCAAGAGTCCAGAGTCGCAATGCGAGGTGTTTAAGTGTGAGCCGAACCTTTCACAGAGACGTTTATTAGGTTTACAGCCAGTTTTGATCAATATGTATCGATTTAAATCCTCCAGGCTACTTACTACAAAATCTTAGTAAAGTTTGAAAAAAATTGCTGGGTGATGGTGGCATACCCTTTAGTCCCAGCACTGGGGAGGCAGAGACAGGAAGATCTCTGAGTTCAAGGCTAGCCTGGGCTACAGAGGGAGTTCCAGGACAGCCCGACTACTCAGTGAGACTCTGCCTCAGAAACACCGACAAGAATTGAACTAGGTGTCAAATATGTGGCCCACAACTACTCCTAGCGCTTGGGAAGTAGAGGCAGGAGGGTGAGTTCAGGGTCATCCTCAGCTACATATGGAGTTTGAGACCAACCTGGTCTACTTGAGACCGTCTCAAAACCCAAAACCAACCAAACATGAAAGAAACAGTGTGGATTTGACAGGTGGAAATGGGGTTGAATATATAGTTAGGAGCAGTGGTGTGTGGTGTGAGGCAGTGGGAGTGGTCCACTCTATTTGTGTGTCTTATCTCTGATGTTGTTTTGATTTGCTGCCTGTAATGACCGATAGGGATAGACTAATTTTTTTTTTTTTTTTCGAGACAGGGTTTCTCTGTGTAGCTTTGCGCCTTTCCTGGAGCTCACTTGGTAGCCCAGGCTGGCCTCGAACTCACAGAGATCCGCCTGGCTCTGCCTCCCAAGTGCTGGGATTAAAGGCGTGCGCCACCAACGCCCGGCCGGGATAGACTAATTTTTAGCCGGTCCCCCCCACACAGAGGTAGGTCATGGTGCTAGGGGTCAATCTTGAGTTTTGCAGATAGGTCAGGGGTTGTAGTGGTTTCTAGTTCTCTAACGCTGATGCAGTCTCAGCACCAGGCTATGTGGAGGTGAGCTTAGCACGTTGGTGTTAAAACACCCCGGTTCCTAGGTGTACTGGTCTGTCTTCTGCCCACATCACTAAACCAGGATCCAGCCTCCCCAAGCACTGCAGAACGAGGATGTCCTCTTCCCGTGCAGGGCCACTTCCCAGCAGCTGTGGCACTGAAGATCATCGGGGGAACCCCTTAAGTCTCCTGGCTGGGGGCTGGCTGTGGGAAGAAGGACTTTCTGGGCAGAGGTAGGAGCTCTGTGGGATGTGGCCTGGGGATCCGGTCCTGCCACCAAACCTTGGAGCTCAGAGCCAACTCTCAGATCCTTACTTCGCCTAATAGAAAAGCTGGTGCATGGTGGACCAGGCCTCAGAGCCATTCACAAAACTGGCCAAGCTGGGGAAGGGATGTCGGCCACGGAGACAAAGTTGTCCCCTTCAGGAGCTTCTTCCTGCTGCTCTCTGATTTCAGTGAGACATTCTACCACAGGGGATGGCCTGGGTTGGGCACATCGGTAGCAGGACAAAAGGCAAGTCTGGACAGGTGGACAGCGGAGCTAGGCTGTGGGGTGGGGTGCGCATACTAGTCATAGGGAGTGGAGACAGAGGTGGAACCCCGGTAAAGGTCAAGGCTTGGAGAATGGCTGCTGCAGACGGGCTGCCCTCATTAGGGGACTGCTTCTGAGAAGTGAGGAGACAGACGCTGGGCTGGGCTAGGTCACATCTCTACCATGGGGCTGGGGAAGAGCTAGCGGGTGGTGAACGACCCCTCATGGGGTCACTGCTTGAGGGAAGGAAAGCAGAGGCACGGAAGGAAGCAGGAGGGATTCATGTTAGGTGACAGGGAGGTCAGGTAATGGCAGGTCAGGAATCTTGATTTGTGCTGCTCCTGAGGAGGGAAGGAGAAAGCCACAGCAGCCAGCCCTGCCCCCAGAGAGAGGGACTTTGAGTCAGGGGAGGTGGCTGGGGAAAACTGTAGCCTCAGCTTGGGTTTGAGAAACTCATAGCCAGGGAAAACACCCAGGCCGTATCTGGATGTTCTTCAGTTGTTCGTCTATGGCATGGGGAGAACCTCCTTGGTCCATATTTATCCATGACAACCCAAACATGAAGCTTGGAGACTCCCCATATGTGTTTCTGCTCGAGTCCTGGGGAGCTAAAAGAAAACACAGCCGTGACATGAGCTGAATGGGGTGGAAAGGGGGTGCCTGCACTTGAGAACACAGTGGCACTTCAGGATGCCAAAAGCCTGCTGAGACCCACCCATCGGAAGGCCCTCACAGTAACTGAGGGGCATCTGACTGTGCCTTCTCTGAGCCCCTGGGATAAATTCCTCTCTCCGCCTTGCTTTCCTGATCTCAGATCCCATCTTTCTGTCCCTAAGTCATTGTACACATATTTATCAAGGGTCTTCTGCCTGCCCTGCTTTTCCTGTGCATTCTACAGTGAGCAAACTGTGGGTCCTTGTGCCGCTCCTTCCTCCAAAAGAAAGCTCACAAGAAAATGGCCCCAACTCAAGGAAGCCCACGCAGCTGTGGGAACCCACAGAAGGTATCCCACCCAGTCCAAGGGAGGCAGGTTCTGTGGATCCTGAGCTGGAAGAGCCAGTTGGCATTTGCCAGGGAGAGCCACGAGGGCAGGTCCGGTGAGTATGTGCATGGTGTGCTGGAGACATGCCAGCAGGCTCAAAGGAAGCCACGTGCTAAATCTTCAGGGACTCTGCAAGACTGCTTGTTTCGTACATTAAATAGTTAATTTACACAAACATATAATTAACTAAATTATTTAAAAAACAAAAGTGATATATAGTCACTTGCTAATTATTACTGCACTTTGCTATTATCTGTGCTCTTCAAAGTACTAACATCTACTGTATCTTCAAGGGGTAGAGAGCACATAATTGTGCATGGCTGTTCCTCTCTCTCTCAGTCTTCATTCAGTGACATCATGTTGACATCTCAAAAGGCCCAGGTGAAACTGACTATCACTACATGACATAGCTTAATTGGCTGAGGTCCAGGGGCTCTCAGGACACACCCAGCAGGCCAAATCCAGCCTGCAAGCTAAGAAAGGCTTTTAGCTGGGCCTGTTAACACAGGCCTGTAATCCCAGGTACATGGGAGGCTGAGACAGGAGGATTGACAGTTTAAGACTAGCTTGAACTACTGAGTGAGTACAAGGCCAACCAGGGCAATTTAGTGAGGCCTTGTCTCAGAATGAAAATAAAAAGTGGGCTGGGCCGATAGCCTTGTGGTAGGGAACTTGCTTATCCAGCATGAATGAAGCCCTAGGTTCAGTCCTTAATACCAAACAGACACACGAAGAAATATAATAAAAGAGAGGAGCTGGCAGGGTGGCTCCGTGGCTCCGTGGCTCCGTGGCTCCGTGGCTCCGTGGGTGACAATACTTGCTGTGCAATCCTGCTGAGCTGGTTGATTTTTATTCCTGGAATCCATGTAAAGATGGAAGGAGAGAAATGACTCCCTAAAGCTGTCCTCTGCCTCACTGCCACATGAATGACACACACCAACACCACCTCTATCTCCATTCCAAAGTAAAAAAGGAGGTCTGGGCACGGTGGTGCATGCCTAACACATGGGAGGTAGAGGTAGGTGGATCAGGAATTCAATGCCAGCCGTGGACTACAGGAGACCCTGATTCAAAAAACTGAGTGAGATGAGGCTCAAGATACACACACACACACACACA